>JADRCD010213851.1:5551-25443 GCA_019843815.1 Montemys delectorum
CTCTTGGACGCCACCTAGATTTACTCCCTGTCCCTCTTCCTTTCTTTTTTGTTTTTTTTTTTTCTTTTATTTTTGGAAGCGGGCACTGGAGAGTACGAACAGAAGCTTCTCCTCACCCGCCCTAGGATCAGCGTCCCAGGCCGGCGTGGCAGCTCCTAACCCGGTCCTCCTCCGCCGGACAGGCGTGAGGAGACGGAGAGACAGCGCGTAGCGCTCCGTGGTCACCCTTTCAGTGGCTTTGCTCGCCTGGGGTCTCGCTTCCTCATTTTCCTCCTGGACTTTACCGCACACAGTTGCTGCACTAAAAGTAGACGTGGTTCGGAAAGGATAAAAACACGCCCCCTCTCGTGACGTAAGCACTGTTGCAGGCGGAAGCCCGGCCTTAATTCGGATCAGGTCCTAGCAGCTCTGAAAAGTAACGTGGCACACTGTGTAAAACGTTTGCAACTTGCCAAGTCAGTCAAGCGTGAAATACTTATTTAAAGGCTGAAAAATCACTCCTGCGTGCTTTTTGTAGCTACGAAGACCAGAAAATACAGCATCTTGAGCAGGCGTTCTTACCTAGCGATAAGCACCTTCCCTACAGGGCGCGTGCGCGGGCCAGGCGGCTGCGGAAAGCCTGCGAGACTACCCGGCGGACTTTGCGTCTTCCGGGTGAGCGTCGGCGGTGGAGCTGGGCAAGCATGGGGAAGGTGAATGTAGCCAAGCTAAGGTACATGAGCCGCGATGACTTCAGAGTGCTGACCGCGGTAAGGAGCACACCTTTCTTGCTTACCCATTCGGTGACGTCCTTTGCCTGGTCCTCTAAGGTCGCTGGGAGCTGAGGAAGGGCTCCGGTCTGTGGATTGTTCGCCGAGGCTGCGATCTGGGTAAAGGGCACCAAGGTCCGACTTTCATGAAGCTTTGTGGAAAAAAAAGAACTTATCTTTTACTAAACGTGGTTCTTCCTTTCAGCTTCTTTTGCTGCAGACGTGCTTGCGTCTCTCTGGCCCGGGAAGTTTCATTGATCTTTAGCTTCCAAACTAGGGGAGCGCAGGGGGTTAAGTCCTCGAATGAAGCCCCAGTAATAGACTGAGACGCATAATGTTAAAAAAAAAAAATGTCAGTTTTCACCGACAAATATAGCAGCAGAGTGCAAAACAGGAGGAAAGGAGATGCCTCTACGTCAACAAGCAATTCAATAATATGTTAACAATGGAGTTATCAAGTGATAAGTACCGTAAAGGCAACAAACGATAAAGAAATAGGAAGTATCCATGTGTTGGAAGGAGAGGGAAAAGTACTGTCTTTGAGTTTACAGTGATGGAGACTGAATCCAAGAATCTTGTCTTTACTGTCAGTCAAATTACAAAGTTTGTCCCCAACCCCGAACCAAGGGACTATTATCTAACGGAGACGAGGTGTCCTTGGAGAGAGTTGGAGGCAAATAAGGGCAAAAACTCAGACATGAGAGGGAAAGTTTTCCTAGAAAGGCCAGTATGGTTCGATCTAGTGGTTGGGAACATACATGGAAAATGAGAACCAAACCATATAAACCCTTGCAGGCCTAGTAAATGACCTGTGTGGGAAGCCTGTGATTGTTTTAATTAGGAAAATGACAAAATCTGATTGTTTAGTTTTAGTATTGTGGCACTCACTTCTCAGTGTCTTGACAAAAATAGAGTAGTCAAGAAGTGTATTGGAGGATTGGGGAAGCAAGGACAGAACGCACAAATGAGCTAAAACTTTCAAATGCTCAGTTACTGCGGGACACCAGAGTAAAACATTTTTCTTCCAGAATTTCTGAGCTCCCTAAAGAATCAAGAATCAGCCGGGCGGTGGTGGTACGTACACACCTTTAATCCCAGCACTTGGGAGGCAGAGGCAGGGGGATTTCTGAGTTCGAGGCCAGCCTGGTCTACAGAGTGAGTTCCAGGACAGCCAGGGCTACATAGAGAAACCCTGTCTCAAAAAACCAAAAAAAAAAAAAAAAGAATCACCTAGTCACCAAACTTAACATTCTGGGCTCAGATGGATGCCACCAGTGTTGTTTTCCTTTGCACTTCTTTGCCTCTAGTCAATTAGCATTTTTTGACTTGTTGCACGTTTAATGTAAACGTCCCCCTCCCCCAGTTTTTCACATCCCCATTTTATTTATCTTTTTAAGAATCCTTTTTCTTCACTTCAGAATGTGACTCATTTCTTCTACCCTTTTACGTTGTTGTCTGACTCTCCCTTACTACTCCCTAAAGATAGGTAATTCTATGGAGAACACTCTAGAAAGACCCCTGACATGAACTCAGGCCTCCATACAGTGCACACACATGGAAAACATGCCACATATAAAGGGGCAAAAAATCTTTAATCCCTCCTTTCATTACCACCACCAGCTGGCCCTCGATACTTTCTATTCTCATCACAGCTAGGGCACTCTATTAGTTCTCTAGTACATTCCTTCCAGGTTTTATCCATTTTGGTGTTGTATATTCTTACTGGATTAATGTCCTAAATATAACTTCCCTCCCTCCCCACACCACTCACTCTTCTGTAACTATTGACTGTTCTGGAACTCACTCCATAGAATAGGCTGGCCTTGAACTCAGAGATCCGACTGCCTCTGCCTCCAAAGTGTTGTGATTAAAGGCACTATACCTGTCCCTTTCCATATGTCTTTTGCCAATGCATTTTTAAGAGTTTCCCAGTTTTCTCAGTATAAGACTCTTACCCTTTTGTTTCTTAGACAGAAGTGTTTTCTGGCCTTAATTGCATGGGCCATAATGTGTTGACTACTTCTATGTCAGTTGTCCCTTGTGTTAGGTAGATACCATTTCTAAAACTCTCCTTCCAAAAATACTTTGTGTTCGTTCCTTGTACTCATTCTCAGATGTCCTTTCTTGAAAGTGATCTCTCAGCTAGAATTCTTGTTCTGTCCTGAGCTGCTGCTTCTGATTCTCCAGGGATAAAAAAAAAAAAATCTCCCCAGTAGTTACCAAAATCCATGCCTGCATACTGTGCCTTCTCATTGATGCTTAATATCTGGAATATCTGTAGTCTTTAAAGACAGGTGTTTAGATGTTAACTTCTCAAGAACTGAGTTTTTACTCTGGAAGCTGAGAGGCGATATCACTATTAACTGTATTTATCGAGAGTAATTTAACACGGTGGAGACAAGAATGGCTGTATTGTGGAATTAGAGTCCTATCCTACCCTAACCTTCTTTTGCCACAGGACATGTGTTCAGCAATAATCTCCTAAGATCATACTTTCTAGTAACAGAATAGCTATGCTAAGTGTCCATTAGTACTGTGTAGCATGTACTTGCTTCACAGTCTTTGCCTGGTAGGCCACACAGCTGTGGCTAGAGACCTACTTAGTTGGGAGAGTTTCAAGAGGCTCATCTCTTAGCAAGATTTTAATAGACAAGGCCTTGTGTTACTTACGCGTCATAATGATTCCTTTCATTTCAGGTTGAAATGGGCATGAAAAACCATGAGATTGTTCCCTGCAGTTTGATTGCGTCTATAGCCAGCCTGAAACATGGCGGCTGTAATAAAATTTTAAGAGAATTGGTGAAGCATAAACTTATAGCGTGGGAACGTACTAAAAGTGAGTATTTTATGTAACATTTGTCAATCTTCAGCTAACCAGCTTTCTGTTGAGTGACCCTCAAAGGACATGAAGTATAGGTTGTCTGACTAGACAGGCAAGAACTGACACATTCTTCTGACATTCAAATTGGTCAAAACAATCACAGAGTCCACTCAAATTAGGGTAGAGAAAGTATGAAGACTGAAGCAGAACAAGTCAGCTAGTCATACAGTCATAGACCACCTTTGGAAAGTTCAGCCTGTCACAGGACTCGAGAGGGTTGCTTCTCAGGCCTCCTGTGATGAGGGTCGAAGGATTGAAAACCTGTGGCAGATCTAGTTACTGGAAGAAGTAAAGGATGATGGCTACATACAAAAACAGGCATAAATTTATTGTCAGTTCAATATAGAATATTTTGAACTCAATTATTTCCTTTTAGTTAAGTGTCAGAGACCCGGTATCTATACATGAATCACATTGTAATAGAGAAGAAACTACGTACATACTTCCAAGTCTGGGTGAATCAGTTTCTCTAGCTAATACTTTAAATGCTTACCTGGTGTTGATGTGTCTTGTTGCTACAGTACAACTAATGCTCTTACCTAATCTTTGTCTAGCTGTCCAGGGCTATCGGTTGACAAATGCTGGCTATGATTACCTAGCTCTGAAAACACTGTCTTCTAGACAGGTAGTTGAGTCTGTTGGAAACCAGATGGGTGTTGGCAAAGAGTCAGGTACGTACTAGTGTTATTGTTCAAGCGTTGCCTTTGCTTAAGTTTTTATTTTACTTTTGAGAAAGGATTTCTCTTTCATTTTGTTTCATAGTCCCAACAAAAACAAGAAGTATTGGTTGTAAGCAATACAGATTAGGAACATAGTTTGCTATATTAAGAATAATTTAGTAGATTATAATTACCTCCATAAACTCAGCACTATCATTTCAGTAATACCTAGAAATAATTTCCATCTGCGGTTTTGGGTTTTGTTTTTAGTTTGGTTTGGTTTTTGTTTTTTTTGTTGTTGTTGTTTTGTTGTTCGCTGTGTGTTTGGGGGTTGTTTGTTTTTCCTCCCACTTGTCCTTTGGTGCTCTGGACTAAACTCAAGGCTCACACATGCTAGCGTATGCTCTACCACTCAGCTACTCTTTGGGCTCTAATTTTCTTCTAATATTTTAAATCTTTGGTGATTATTATATTCTCAATTTTATATATGATAGTTGTGAATTTATACTAATTAAAAACACATACCAAAAGGAGATGGTAAATAGCAATACCACAGGCACGTTTTTCTGTCATAGCAACACAGAGATAAAAGCATTTTAAAATATCATTGAGCAAATAATTGTATATTCATCTACTTCCCCTGTGGAAGAAAGGAATAAAAAATAGGATATGGTTCTTTTTCTAATTGTAGCCTGGAATAGGAGATGCTTCGTTTTGAGCCATAGCCTCCTTTATGGTTTTTGTCCTGTGCAGTTTCTCCTGTCTAATTGACATTGGCTAAACTGAGGAAGCACAATTAAACTTGGGAATAAGATCATTGTCAAAACTACCCCCAAAAAGGTCCCTGTGGACTTTTATATGGTTTGAGTGCCTTCTGTGTTTCTGTCTCAATTATGGTATGCATAATGCTAAATAGAATACTGAGTTGGAGTCGGGAAGAGCATGTGCACATAGAGATGAATATGGATGTACAAACACAATAGAATATTTCCTTTAGGTAACCTCACTTTCCTGCTGATGCTTTTGCATTCAGTCATTTAAATTTAAAATTATGAATTAACTATTGTAAAGACTTTAATTATAAGAAAACTAAGTCCTTAGGAAACATTTTATTTAAATTATTTTTTAATTTTTAAGAAATTAGTTAAACTGGGCAGTGGTGGCGCACGCCTTTAATCCCAGCACTTGGGAGGCAGAGGCAGGTGGATTTCTGAGTTCGAGGCCAGCCTGGTCTACAGAGTGAGTTCCAGGACAGCCAGGGCTACACAGAGAAACCCTGTCTCGAAAAACCAAAAAAAAAAAAAAGAAAGAAAGCAGGAGTACCCATTGGCTATGTACCTCTTTGCTTTTATTTACAGTTACAAATGAATACATTCTGGGTTGTCATTTAGGATATGAAGTGTTTTGCCAAAAAATAACTACCAGTAGGAAAGATACCGGATACAGATGAAGGTAGGACTATTTAACCAGTTGTAGCAAAAGTATCCTAACTGCTTTTACAATTTTTGTTCTAGATATTTACATTGTTGCAAATGAAGAAGGGCAGCAGTTTGCACTGAAGCTTCACAGACTGGGAAGAACCTCCTTTCGGAATCTGAAGAACAAGCGTGATTACCATAAGCACAGGCATAATGTTTCTTGGCTTTATTTATCTCGTCTCTCTGCTATGAAGGAATTTGCCTATATGAAGGTATTTTTTAATGATTTTATATTTCTCAAAAAAAAAAAAAGAGAGAGAGAAAAGAAAATATGTAGCTCATTTTATCCAAACTTATAAAGATCTTGGCAACTTATAAAGAAAATGGCAAGTGTCTCTCCGACCCAGACTCAGTCCCTACAAGCAGCTTGAACTCTTCTGATTATGCTCTTCCCCAGTGGCTTCCTCTTAGTGACGGCAGTTATGCAAATTTGTGTGTGTACCTCTGAATATCCTTTATTGAAAACGGTATCTGGAAATCTTGGTGTTTCACAGCTAAATTAAACAAAACAACATAGTTATGTCTAGTAGTGTTCGTTAAAAATCTCCTTCATTGTGCTAGAGTTTACTTCATTGGTTTGAGGTGTGTGTGTGTTGTGTGTGTATAGACAACTTGTGTGTGTGTGTGTGTGTGTGTTGTGTGTATAGACAACTTGCAGAACTCCCTTGTTTCCTTCCACTGAGGGTTTCTGGGATGGTATGCAGGGCACTGTGTGCCTTTACCCACTGGGCCATCATGATGACTTAGATTTTAGTTTGATTGAATAGTTTATTTAATCTGGCCCTTAAATTATTCTTTTGGGTTTTTTGAGACAGGGTTTCTCTATGTAGCCCTGGCTGTCCTGGAACTCACTCTGTAGACCAGGCTGGCCTCGAACTCAGAGATCCACCTGCCTCTGCCTCCCAAGTGCTGGGATTAAAGGTGTGTGCCACCTGCCTGGCTCCTTAAATTATTAATAGTGGTAGGATAATCTCTTAAACCAGTATAAAGAAGGAATTCTGATATTATGTTACATTATTTTATTTTATACTTTAAGGAAGCACCTTGGCAGAAATCATTAGATATTCCCTCTAAACTGTAGTGGGTACTTTTTAAGCAATCCCATTGAAGGTACAGAGAGAACCTGGTTACAAATAAGTACTCCTTAAATGTATTGTTTTCCCAAGAGGAAAAGAGTAAGATAAAGATTAAGCTTATGACTGGAGAGTTGCACTGTAACATAAGTTCTAGACCAGTGGTTCTCAAACCTTCCTAATCCTACACTGCTTTAATACAGTTCTTTATGTTTTGGTGACCCCCCCCCCCCACCAACCATTAAATTATTTTTATTGCTTCTTTATAACTTCATAGTAATTTTGCTACTGTAAATGTAAATGTCTGTTTTTCAGTGATCTTAGGCAACCCCTATGAAAGGGCCATTTGCAACCCACAGGTTAAAAACCGCTATTGGAGACAACCATTTATAATCTTTAAGTTTATATTATGCTATTTTCCTGCCGAGACATGTTGATGGACAACTCTTTAAAAATAAAAATTTCTGGGGGCTGGAGAGATGGCTCAGCAGTTAAGAGACTGACTGCTCTTCCAGAGTTCAAATCCCAGCAACCACATGGTAGCTCACAACCATCAGTAATGAGATCTGACGCCCTCTTCTGATGTGTCTGAAAACAGCTACAATGTACTTATATATAATAAAGAATAAAATAACAATTTCTGAGAAGTAGGGTATATTTCAATTCCTATCTATAGAAGTTAGTGGTTAGGTAGAAAGCTTTTTAAATTAAGTACTGTGGTTATGTTAAGGTTAAAGTGAAGAAGAAGATAGTAGGACGTGAATGGGAGTTGAGTGAATTCATAAAGATAGATATGATCTGACTTTAAGGAAAGGACTTTGCATAGTATCAGGTATTGACCAAGACATGAATACATGTGAGCCTGTGTGTGTGTATACGTGGTGCTGAAGTGTCTCTCCTGGCTATACTTTTGTATACTTCTGTGTATGTGTGTGTATAGGTGGTACTGAAGTGTCTCTCCTGGCTGTACTTGTGGTACTGACTGATTTAGTTGTACTAGACAGTTTAATTAAAAATTAAAATTGAAAACTGGTCAACAAAAAACACAAAGGTGGTTCAGACTGAAATAAAATATCTACCTCCATTGTAGATACTTTAAAACTAAGTGTTGGCATAGGCAGCATTTGGTCTGATACATTGGTCCTTCCAGCTTAGACTACAGTAATGTAGCCACTTGTCACTTCCATGCTCACAGTGTAATCTGAAGAGCAGCATCAGTGATTAGCAAGCTAAAAGCCTGACCTTTGAGATAACTTACTTCTTTTTTTGGTTTTTCAAGACAGTTTCTCTGTATAGCCCTGGAATTCACTCTGTAGACCAGGCTGGCCTCGAACTCAGAAATCCACCTGCCTCTGCCTCCCAAGTGCTGGGATTAAAGGCGTGTGCCACCACTGTCTGGCAACCTACTTCTTACGCCAGGAAATGTAAATCTAAATTTGTTGCTACTGTACCATTGTAAACATGTATCAACAAATGACAGACTTAAAAAAATAGAAAGGAAATACCATAAGGGACTATATGATTTTTTTTTACATTCATTTTTATGACTTAATGTACATAATACATAGTAACTGTATGTTTTAAAAGGAAAAGTTAATTCAAAGAAACTTGAATTATTTTTATGTATAGCTCATTATTACTGTAATTAAACCATGCATTAAATAACCTAATAGACTAAATTTTGTAAAGCCTTATTTTAGGAAGATTCTTTTGTTCTTTTAAAAACACGATTTTATTAGTTTCTCATATTTTTCTGTTTTAGGCGTTATATGAGAGGAAATTTCCAGTTCCAAAGCCAGTTGATTATAATCGCCATGCAGTGATCATGGAGCTTATTAATGGTTATCCCTTGTAAGTATTCGTTAAGCTTGAAAGCATAGGTCCTAGTAGATGAATTTAAGGTTCATGTTTTTTAAGTAAAACATTCAATTGGAATGTTGCTTCTTAGAGGTTAGAAATTTCTAAAGAGGTATAAAAGAGGAAATTGGAAATCAGTTTCATCCAATTTGTAGTCTCTGCCATTTTTTCATTGATTTGTTCAGCATTTATGAAGAATCTGTTACATACCAAACACCTCAAGTCCAGCAGTGAATAAAGTCCCTCCTGCCCTCAGACTAAACAGTGTATATCTAGTGTATCGGTAAGTGCTATCAATAAAGGTCAGTGAAGAGGGTAGAGGTAGGAGATTCCCATTTAATGTCAGATAGTCAGGAAAGTGCCATTCACAGGGAGAAATCTTGGGAAGCTAGCTAGGGCAATATTCCAGGTAAAGGAAAGGTATTATTGATCCTTGGGTGCTCACAGCCATGGAACAAACCAGTATGTAGAGCAGAGTGACTTAGGTGAGCTGGGGCAGGAAGAAGGGGAGCTGTGAACAGTAAGAGTTGAGAAGTTACTAGGGAAAGTAAATCAGGAAAATTAGAGCCAGCCATCCAGGCCAGAGATGGTAATAGCTCTGATTTCAGAGACAGTCAGAAAGGTGAGGAAGGTGCTCATACTCTCAGTGTGTTCTCGAGGAAGCAACATAGTTACTCAGATTGCATTCTGGATATTAAAAGAAGTGGGAAATGGGTCATAGTGAGGACTTTGGCCTCAGTGATGAACTGTAAGGTGTGGTCCCTGATAATTCACAGAAGAAAGAATTTCGAGAGGAAAGAAGTCAACTGCCTAGAAGTGGAAATGACTAAGAATTTAGCAGCATAGAAGAAATTAAGTCTTGACTGTTTTGTTTAAATAAGGAAGTCTGTTAAAAGCGGAGGAGGATCACTGAAAGTAGGAGGAGTGAAATTAGAAAAGCCTGTGTAAAAAGAGGTGAGCTGTAAGGAACATGTGAGAAAGGACATGATAGTGAGAAGCGGACAGGATTGGAACAGTGTGTGACCTTTTAATAGTTGGGGCATTTGCCCGTGATGAGGATGAGGAGGAAACTGGCAAGATCAGGAATGGAAATGACACGCTCATTAAAATGATGACCATGTACACGTAACCTATTCATACTTTCAGGTGTCAGATACATCATGTCGAAGACCCTGCATCAGTATATAATGAAGCTATGGAACTGATAGTCAAGCTGGGAAACCATGGACTGATTCATGGAGATTTCAATGAATTCAATCTCATGTTGGATAAAGACGACCACATCACCATGATCGACTTTCCGCAGATGGTTTCCACTTCCCACCCGAATGCTGAATGGTATGTGCTAAAACTGGTTCTGGTTGTGGAAGTGTTTGTAATATCGCAGAATCACTTTTTGTTTATAATTTTCCAGTTTTCTATTTGGATCGGTAAATGATTTCAATCATGGAGATTTGTTTTTCTATTAAGGAATATCTAACTACTAGAAGTTTTTCTGTAAGAAAATCCTAAAGACGTTTTTTTTTGTTTTGGGTTTTTTTTTTTTTTTTTTTTTGGTTTGGTTTTTCAAGACAGGGTTTCCCTGTGTAGCCCTGCCCAGCTTAAAGAAGAATTTTTAAAAGAAAAAAATATACTTAGGTCCAATTTTAAATCTAATCATTATGCTAATCTTGTGTTCTGGAAATCTAAATGGAACTGACTGTCCACCTATCTTATACATAAACTACAATGTAGATGTCACTAACAGAAGTCGGGCTTAACACTCAAATGAAGCTTTCTTAGCCAGGGAGCCAGGGAGCCGCTTATTCAAGCAAAAATTCAAGAAGTCTAGGTTTTAAAACCAAAGATCGTTCATATGTGGAAAGAATATGTGTCCAGTGTAGAGGTAGATAAATGAACACTAAATAGAAAAGAATTTAAAATGAATGTTTACTTTTACAGGTATTTTGACAGAGATGTTAAATGCATTCGAGAGTTCTTCATAAAACGTTTTAGCTATGAAAGTGAGCTCTACCCAACCTTCAGTGATATCAGGTCTGTAGTACTGCTTATAATGATAGAGTCCCTTCAATACATTATTTGCTTAATTCTAAAGTAAAGGTCCAGACAGTGTATTTCTGAGTATTCTGTGTGTGTATATATGGTGCAAGCCAGAAGAGAGCATCAGATTCCATTATAGATGTCTGTGAGCCCCTGTGTGGTTGCTGGGAATTGAACTGAGGACTTCTGGAAGAGCATCCAGTGCTCTTCACCACTGGCCTGTCTCTCCAGACCTACAATTGTACTTTTCAGTGCTGAATTTATTTTCTTATTTTGACTGCTTTAGCAAATATTCATAACCTATTTTTAAGAAATCAAGTGTCAAATCTTAGTGAAATTGGTGGTTTTCTTTTTCTTTTTTTAAGTTTTTGTGTTTTATTACGTGTATTTCTGTATCTTAATCAGGGTTTCAGTTGTTGTAATAAAACACTGTGGCCAAAAGCAGCTTAAGGGAGGCTTTATTTGACTCACAGGTTACAGACTATCATCTAGGAAGCTAAGTCAGGAGCTCAGGACAGGTACTGGAGGCGGGGACTCAAGGGAAGACCATGGAGGAGTTCTGCTTCCTGGCTTGCTCTCTCATGGCTTGCTCAGTTTAGTTTCTTAGACCTTCCAGGAGGTGTTGGGCTCTCCCACATTAACCAGCAGGCTTGCTTCTTGGCCAATGTGGTGGGAACATTTTCTCAGTTGAGGCCCCCTCTTCCCATATGATTGTAGCCTGTGTTAACAAAACATTAGGCCACACACTGTATAAGTGGACAGAAGTGTGAGTGCCAACAGGCTGGGAGAGTCAATCCCCTGGAGCTAGTCATTGTGAACCAGCCAAAGTAGGTGCTAGGAACGAAACTCCTCTCCACTAGAAAAGTAGCGTATGCTAGGCCAGGTCTCCAGCCTTATGTTTTTCTTTTATTTATATTATATATATTTCTTGAGTTAATCTTTATTGATTTTTGTATACTTTTAAGATATTTCCTGTTTTGAGTTTTATTGCTGCATACTTTAAACAGCAATCTTTATCCCTTTTTTGAAAGTTAATTTACTTAAGTTAATAGGAATCATTATTGTGTTGTTTTTATTTTATTCTTCAAGTCTCATCTTTTATATTTGCTTAGGTAAGTAATTTAAATAATGTGTTTAAGATTAAGATATGGAAGGCCTACTAAACTCACTTCACATTTATTAGGGTGGTGCTGTTCATCTTGGATACCTTTCTTCTGTGTTATTTAATGCTCATGCCTTCGTTCCCTAGGAAGGAGGATTCTCTTGATGTTGAGGTCTCTGCCAGTGGTTACACAAAGGAAATGCAAGCAGATGATGAACTGCTACATCCAGTAGGTCCAGATGATAAAATTACTGAAACAGAAAAGGAATCTGACTTCTCGTTTTCTGATGAAGAAATGTTAGAAAAAGGTTGGAGGTCAGAATTGGAAAATGAACCAAACCCAGCAGCTGAATCAGTTGGCTCCTGTTGCTGTTCATCTGCAGACAGCAAACAAATAAAGGAAGACAGTTTACCAGAGGAGAGTGCTGATGTGTCCAGTTTTGAAGTGACTAAATTAAGCCAAGCTGTAGAAGAAATGGAAAGGCAGATTCTTACCCACAGCTCTGTTACTGAGTTTTCTGAGGAAAGCAGTAGAACTGAAAATGATAGCAGACATGATGGGCAGCCAGGTCAGAGAAGCCCCGCTGGCTCGGAGGAGTGTGAGGAGTGTGAAGATGAAGTCCCCCATCTGATTGCCTTGTCATCATTAAACAAGGAGTTCAGGCCTTTCAGGTACAGAGTTTTGTTTGCTTTTTACCTTTAGTCTTGAGGTCTTTGATTCTGTCAAGGTAGGGGAGGTTATTTGAAGAAGAAGAAGAAAAAAAACACTGTGACATGATTGTGTCATGCCATCATGTGTAAAACTGAAAGTTAACTTTATCGTATTGAAACAAAGTAGTCTTTTCAATTAATCTGACTCCCAACACTCGACTGACTAAATTTCACAGAATTCTACCTTAAACTAAGACTCAATTAATGTAGGTCTCTTAATAAATGGGTCTGTTTTCAGATGGAATAAATTGTTCTGTTTCATTGATACATTTAATGTATGTTTAAACTGTGAAGAGAGTATAGGTATGTAAGACATGCAGTAAATGTTATTTCTACGTTAATTACCTACAGATTATGTTTCCTGGAGCTTTAGGGCTTCCAGCATTTTGTTTGATTTTTCATGTGCACTTAAAGCCACATAATAGTATTATGTTTTAACTTTGTGTTTGTTGTTTGTTTTTTGTCTTGAAAGTGTTAGGTTCATATTAGCAAACATCCTAAAACCTAATTTTTAGATTTGGAGTAGGTTATCCAGAAGCAAACAATAGTTTAGTGCAATAGTGATTTTATTTATGTCAAAACATTAATATGATAAAACTAGATCAGCAGAATATTGATAAGCATTTTCCAGTGCATGTTCAGAGGTGCATACCTTATTTCTTTAGAATTTCTTTATTAAATGTTAAGTGTATAATGACTTAGCTAATTTTTAAAAAAAGAAAAACTTTGTCTCCTTATATCGTGATCCCAACTGATACTTTTTAAAACCTTGAGAAACATTTTTAAAAGTTTCACATCGCCTGACATCTATAACCTTTACGTTACCAAAGAAGGAGTGCTTCTTTCTCCGCTCGTAGAAAAAGCCACTAAAAAGAAAATTAAGAAGCTAAGAACCTGGCTGGCTGGCTGTTCTGCTGTCTTCTGCCATATCACTGCAGATTTATGTGTGACTGAGATAGATATTTCCTCAACATCATTCTTCGATGACCGGAAGCGGTTTCGTTCCTTTGGACTCTCATCGTATTCTGAGTGCACAGTGGAGCCCATGGCCGATAAGCAGCTCTGTACTAGCCCGGCTTTCCATAGCCTACATTTCCTCAGCTACCTCCAGTACCTGTTTCCTTCACCATGAGATCACCACATGTTCCCACTGCCACTAAATTTTCCAGTGTTCACTGGATCATCTTTACAGTCCCGCTGGTGTTGATGTCCAGATGCCATATCTTCCTCCTCCATAGCTGTTGTAACCAATTCCATAGTCCCTGCTCTGGTTGCCATATCCGGTTCACCACCATTTTCATTGCCATAACCAGGGCCAGCTCTAAAATTACCATCTCCAGAGCCTCTTCCAAACCAGCTATATCTATGCATCTTAAGGACACCTTTATCTTTGCAGTCACGTGCTACCAAGTGTGACCCAAGCTTGATTCCCAGGACATGGTGGAAGGAAAGAACATTCTATGAATGTCAGAATATAGTGGGCTGAGTTGTAGGTAGTTTCACTTGTCATCTTATGCTTCACTGCAAACAATGTACATTAATTTTACGTATAAGAATTAATCATAAAACTTGTTTCTTAAATTTTATTTATTCTAGAGACGAAGACAGTATGAGTAGTATTACTCAGCATAGAACAAGAGCCTTGAGTGTTACGTCTGCAGGCAGTGCCCTAAGCTGCTCAACAATCCCTCCAGTAAGTGCTGCAGATGTGCCAGTTGTTGGGGCCAGAGCTGTGCACAGAGTGGTGACCTTTGGGCTCTGTGAGGACTTCAGGTCATTTAGATACTTGGATCTCACGTGTTAATGTTATTAAATGATCAGCATGTAGAAGTTTAGTAAGAGACGAAGAGGGTTCACCTGGACTAAGCAAAGCTTCCAGGGATACGGCACCGTATGAATTAGTTTGAATTTTAGGAAGAACTTATTAATGTATTTTGTAGTTCCCATGATTCCATGTTTGATTTTTAACAAGGAAGGTTATGTGACTTTGCACAAAGATAGCGGTATGGCTGAAATGTAGAGGTGTACCATCCCACTGCTTACATTTGGGAAATAGGTGATTTTAAATGTCTTTACTATAGCATTCATATCCAAACAGTTTACAAAAAGGATATTTTCTAGACAGGACAGTGAGCAAAATATCTAGCCCAGCTGAGGTTCTAGCACGGAAGCCAGCCTTTGTTCTGACCTACCCAGAAGAAAGAGTCAGTGTGGAGATGATGACACCTCACAAAGCAACCCCCTCTCTGTGGCCTTTGGAGGAGTGTTTCTCTAACTTCTCACACATTTGGATTATGGAGCTAGGTTTCATTCATATCTGACATTTGGAGAGAGCAGGGATTTACAAGTCATAATTTCTCTCAGGAATCAAGGAAAACTTTGTTGGGTTTGCTTACTTTCTTGATTCTTTGGCAGTCAACAGAAGCCACGATTTCAGTTCACAGCCCACCCACCCGCCTCACATCAGGGTTATGCAGGGTTTTGCAGACTACTGTTTAATTGTGCTTTCCTAAAAGTTACTTTGTGTCTAACATTAAGAAAGTAAATTTGGCAATAGCTATGCAGCAAAATGGTATTTATCAAAGTTTCAATGCTTTAAAGCCAATTTTGTTATGTTGGTTTCTTTTCTTCTGTTTAAGTAAAATTGTGTTTTATTAAAGCTAGTTTTTAGAGATAATTTCCCCGTAGTGAACAAAGAAGGAAACAGTTTACAAGGGAAGAAATGAGAAAGTGAAATGGCTGTGTACAAAATAAACTCAAGATAAATGACTTCAGTTTTCTAAACATATTAAAATTCAGATGTTATTAGTGAATTAGAATGTGATTTTGGTGGGTTTTTTTTTTTTTTTTTTGATAGAATGAAATATTACAGTATTAAATGAGAGCTACCCAGAATGGCATTGTATCCCCAATGCACACATAAAAAGCCAGGCGTGGTGAGGTATGTCTATTAACTCAGCACAAACAAGTGGAGACAGAGTTCCTGGAGCTTGCTGACCAGTCCACCCTGTCTCACGAACAAGATGGAGAGTGGTAGAGGAAGGCTATATATGCTGACTTCTGGCTTCAGTACACTTGTATACACATGTGTTTGCACACCTGTACACACAAGGATGCATGCACATACAAAATAATAAAGTAAAAAATAGTTAATAGTAGGTTATATTACAGTTCTAGGGCTGTTCAGAAAATTTATTTGATTTTTTAAATATAAAATTGAAATCAGTGAAGCATGTATTACATTAAAAGAGATAAAGTTTTCATTATAGATATCTCATAGTTCATAAATAACCTTTTTGCTTTTCGCTTTTTTTTTTATTAGATGTTTTCTTTATTTACATGTCATACAATATCTCCTTTCCCAGGTTCCGCTCCAAAAAAAGAAAAAAAAAATTAAAATACAAAAACCAAACCCCTGTTCCCTTCTCCCCTCCCTGCTCACCATCCTACCCTCTCCTGCTTCCTGGCCCTGGCATTCCCCTACACTGGGGCATAGAACCTTCACAGGGCCAAGGGCCTCTCCTCCCATTGATCGACTAGGCCATCCTCTGTTAACTAGGTGGCACTCTGGTGGTTGGTAATTTAAACTGACCACTTTTGCTGTACAATCTGTATTTCTGCAAAGAACATAAATTTTTAAAACTTTGAACAGTTTCTCCTGGTTTATCTACTAGTTCATATAGTGTCAATAGGATTCTAAAAATTCATCTTGAACATGTAAATTTGAAAGATAATAGCAATGTAAATCTTTGTTTTATTGATTTTTCTGCTCCTTATCTAGATGGTTATGAGTGATACTAATTTACAAAATCTTTCCAGGAACTGGTGAAGCAGAAGGTGAAGCGTCAACTGACGAGGCAGCAGAAAGCGGCTGCCAGACGCCGGCTGCAGAAAGGAGAAGCTAATGTGTTTACCAAGCAGCGGAGGGAAAACATGCAGAATATTAAATCGAGTTTGGAAGCAGCCAGCTTTTGGGGAGACTAATAAGTTTCTGATATGTATATTTTTTTAGATACTGTAATTCTGTTTTTAGGCAGTATATTGGTCTTTTTTGGACCAAAGCCAGTATTTATGGAAATTATGGAAATAAACCTTCTTTAGACTCACAGCTTCCAAAGACTAATTAACAGTAAATCTGATAAGCACTCTGCTTTTTAAAAGTTTTGAGGTAACTAATTTAAATATAAAATAACTTGTATGAAAAGAACTTCATTAGCAGTATTGCAAAACATTGACATCATTTTTATTTCATTGTGATGTTTGGGCTCTGTATTAAACAGGTAAATAGATGACTTGCCTCAGATCCTGGATTTAAATGTAATAAATAATAGAACAACCTAATGCAATCTGTAGTTCTCGCTTCCTTTCTCCTTCAGTTGGTCGCAGTTGGGTTTTGACTACATTGGTGAGTTGGTTTTAGGATTACATGAGACAGTACATGATTATTTGGTCTTTGGAGTGAAACTGATTGCCTTCTGTTTCTCTAGTAGAGATAAATCAGTAATAGGAAGGTAAGCAGCCCTAGGTCTCCTTGGTGTGTTCTCGTTGGCTCGGTGGTCATGGGGAAAGAAATTTTAGAGTCCTACCAGGATTTTTATAGTTGTTGGCTTTTCCCGGGTTTCAGCAAAAGTGTGGCTAATGGGGAGAATGAGAGAGAGAGAGAGAGAGAGAGAGAGAGAGAGAGAGAGAGAGAGAGAGAGAGAGAGAGAATTGACTCCAGAATGTATTCCTACCTCAGTGTTACCAAGTCTCTATCTAGTACAGGAAAGAGAACAACACTTTGTTATGGTTCATTTCCTCAAGCACATTCTAATTCAGTAAATGGAGATGAGTGTAAGCACAAGCACCTGAGGTCCCTTCAGCTTTCCTGAGCAAACCTCTAATAGAGGATCCCCTGCATCGAGAACTGACCACCAGATGGCAGTGTTTGCCAACAGTGACATGAAAACAATTCTTCTGGCTATTTGTAACTGATCATTATCTAAGTTCGTTTAAATGTTTGAATGTATGAATATGTCAAATGCAGTTTCTTTGAAAATTAGACTGACTTTGGAAGTGTTGATATAGCCCTACTTTAAAATATAGTTGTTTAAGCCCAGACTCTGCTAAAAGTGTTTCTGTAACATAAACTAATGTTGAAGACAGTTTAATAAGACCACAGAATGTTTATTTTGTAATACATTTTTCTTATATCCAAAGTATTGAAAGCAAATTGGGAATAAAAGTGTTTGACCTCATTTTTCGTGGCTTTACTTCACCACTGCTACTTAAGAAGCTTGTTTCTAGTTGGTAAAGTTAGAAGGCAGATTTACATGGTTCTTACCTTTACAGGCCTAAGATTTCAAGTGGCCTGCTGAACAGATTCAAGTCAGAAACAAGATAGAACCTAATTGGACAAAGTTTCTTAGTAGCTAGCTACTAAAGCTTTAGTACTAAGTAATAAGGAACTTGAATTTGGGGGTGGGAGATATCTTAATTTGGAAACTAGGATCTGATTGCTACAGTGACTTTATTTTGTAGTAAAGGTTTTGGGGATGCTATCAGTTGGGTGAAAAAAAAAAAAAAAGATTTATCTTTCCAGACAAGTTCCAGCAACCTGCATTCAAAATATCCATAGGCAACAATGAGAAAGCAGAACAAACCTGCTCCTAATGTGTTAATGTGGATGTGTCGAGTGTAAATATCCTGGGCGATCAGGATGAGTCACAGCACAGGTAGGGGATAGTCTAGGATTCCCAGTTTTAGATTGTTGGCATCAAGTACCTTCTGTAGCCTTCATATTCTTTTGATTTGTGAAGGAGGAACGTGTGATAGTGTCTATCAGAGTTGTGAAGACTAGATGAAAGAATATTTGTAAAAAACTAGACATGGTAGAGTAGCATTTCCATTTACTTTTATGATACTTTGTACACACACAAACCCTTACAAAGAGCCAGGATGCTGGGGCCTTCCTTTACTTCCAAGCACGCAGGAGGCATCCTGGTCTACATTCCAGGACAGCCAGAGCTATGTAGAAAGGCCCGGCATGGTGGCAATCATTCAGCGGGTAGATTGGAGTTTGAGGTCAGCCTGGTCTGGAGAGTGAATTCCAGAACAGCCAGGATTACACAAAGCCTGTCTCGGGGAAAAAAAAAAAAAGCAAAGAAAGCTTAATGTCATACTTCAAACATGGTGTCGATTTACTAGGCTGAAGTTACTAAAGACTCCTTAAAGTTACTAAAGAAAATTAACTAGACTAACCACTTTTCTATTTCACTTAAACGTAAGCTGTGATCCTTTCTAGTATTACGACTTACACTGGGTTAGCATAGTTGAAGCCCAAGGTCAGTATCCACCCAAACCAAAACGTGTGAGAGAAGCTTTGCTTTCCAGTTTCTTTAACACTTGACTTTGTTCCCATTAAACAAGCTTTTTTCCATGCAACATTGTGACTTATGTTTGTACTAACCTGGTATTGATAGCCACTGATGTATTCAGCTGGCTTTGAACTCGGTCCAGAACCATAGAATGTCTAGAGGGTACTAATCATAGGGTTAGTGCAACTTAAAATAACTTTCTTTTTGTCATGTACTTGGTAAAATTTCTGACAAATAGCTACCCAATTAATCTCTCTGATGCTATCTCCAGGTTTAGCAGCCACCTCCAGGACGGGCAGAAGCCCACGATCCATGTCCTCTGTCTCTCAGAACATCTCTTAGAGCATTAGGCTACATCTTAATTTGCCATTGGTTTGCTATATGTAATACTGTCTTAACACAACTGAAGTAAGACACTTGGAGGTTAAAAGTCAGTATCCAGCGGTCCTCAGAGCTGTGTGATAACCAAGAGTATGGGGATAGGTTCAAAGCCCAGGAACTTAAAAACCAGCAGTTCAAAGATAGTTGGCATTATTATTATTCTTGTCTTTTTCCTTAATATTGTAAAGTGTAGATAGTAATACCATAAAAACATGTTAAATTGATTTAAAAAATAAAATTCTATAGAGGAAGGAGTTGGTTCGTAGGTTAAAGTGCTAGCTGTTCAAGCATGAGGGCCTAAATGTCAGTCCTTCCGACACTGTTGCGTGTCTAATTCCAGTGTTGGCTCACGGCGAGGATTCACAAGTAGGTGGGTCTCTGGCACAGGCTGACCAGCCAGCTTAGCCAAACAGCAAGCTTCCATTTCGTTGAGAGGAACTCTCAGTAAAGTGAAGGGCAATAAAGAAAGACAGTGTCGACCGCTAGCTTCCACACATACACACATGGGTGAGTGCACTCAGACACACACACACACATACACACATGGGTGAGTACACTCACACACACACACACACACACATGGGTGAGTGCACTCACACGGGCAC
>JADRCD010213851.1:25453-38510 GCA_019843815.1 Montemys delectorum
ACACATGGGTGAGTGCACTCACACGGGCACACACACACACACACACATGGGTGAGTGCACTCACACAGGCACACACACACACACACATGGGTGAGTGCACACACACACACACACACACCAATTACATTATAAATTAGTATCAATACAATTTCTTAAGTATACTTCATAATATAAATTTGTTGCTTGGCATGAGTATCATAATATATGCCTCCCCCCCTTTTTTTTATAAAAGAAAACTGACCACTTAAACACTACTATAATTCTATTTATCCTCGATTAAGAGGTAAAAATTATGTTATTCCTAGATCTATTTTCCAAAACTGTGGTAGTGTAAAGCTACCAGGGGGAAGTACTTGGGTCTTTAAGATACAATTTGTAGTTGGCGCATCACCTCAGACTAAGAGTAAGCAGACCAACCTTATGACAGGAGGAAAGGCCTTAACAGCCCGATACAAAACATGCAGATGAACAAAGGGAGCACGGAAGTGTTACCAGGCAAAGGAATCTGTGGAAGAGGCATTTGATTGAATAGACAGACTGAGACAGAATGTAAAAGAGGAAGTCATGCAAAAATGACGGAAGTGTAGTGTGATTTGCTATAATCAAAAGGGACCAAGTCACAGATGACTTCAGTGGACTGGACAAGGTCGCATTCGTGAAGAGAAGCTAGGTTTTGAGCAGCACAGTCACCTGATTTTAAAGAGTTAGAGGTGGGACTCAGGGACACTTGTAAATGTTAAAAACGATTTGAAAGGAATTTGGACTGAAATTTAAATGGTAGAAACATTGTGGAACAGGGGCTATTCTATCATACTAGAGTTACTGAGATTCTCTATACCCTCATTTTAATTGTAGCTGTAAGCAAACGACTTTAAATGTCAACTCTCTTGCCTCAAGTCACAGAAATGAACAAGGTTGGGAAAGGGTTGATGGCAAGATGGAGCTGATGAAGTGCTAGCAAGGTGAATCACAGAACAGCCGCATTGGGGTGTATAGAGTGTGTACCTGATTGGAGTCTCTGTAGAGTCATTGGGCACCACCCCTGTCTTGCCTTATGAGCACTAAGAATTGCTAAGGAGACAGGTCACACAACCAGATTTTGGTGTCTATCCTGCCATAACTTTTTAGGAAACACAGCCTTTCTTTCCTTTACATGTTCAAGAAAATCCATCTCAATAGAGAAGTGAACACATTCTTGGAGTTTGGGGAAGAGGGACACAAGAGGAAGCATATTATCCTTGAGCTCAAGGCAGCAGACTATTTTATACTTTGGGCTTTCTCTGGTTCACAACTTGTGGGACAATAGGACCCCTTTGTGTGCTGTTTCCTATTCCTCAGAGAAATTGTGAAAAGACGTAGTTCTTTCTCAGGAGAATGCTTGCTAAGTGCAGTCCTCTGGTCGTGACAGCTTAGGAAGTACATGGAGATTATAGTTTACAGTGTGAAATGGAAGGGCATGAGGCTTTTATCTTAATGTAAGCATATCCATAAGTAGCTGGAACTGAATTAAGTGTCTACTGATCATGCAACCTTTACAGGAAACCTCATCTAAAATAGATGAAGCTGTGAAATTACTGGTTGCTGGAACCTTGCATCATCAGCTAATCTCATACTTAAGTCATTTGTTTGTAACCAATAAACATTCCCTATGTTTGTTTTAAGCTGATACTTTTTCTTCTATTCTCTCTGTCTCTGTGTGTTTCTTCTCTCTCTCTCTCTCTCTCTCTCTCTCTCTCTCTCTCTCTCCATATATATATATATATATACATATACATATATGTATGTATATACATATATAATTTATTCATTTTTTGCAAAATTTAAGCATTCTGCACAACCATACCTCCAGAAGTATAACTTTTAAATTGGTGTCTCAGCCCCCAGCACACTCTGTAGAAGACCCATCCTCTTCATTTGAGAAGGGATCCAAACAATGCTGGAGTTCAGTAGCCTCTCCACAGACAAATCTCAGTCTACACCATATCTTGTGTCAATTTTTTCAATCAAACACCTGTATAAATCTCACTACTGAAGGGGGAAGCTTGAAAGAGGGGAAGGACAGCAACTAATAATTGACTAAACTTTAAAGGTAAATATTACTTTTTAAAAAAAAGGCCATTGACAAAAATCAGTCCATGAACCAAAATTTTTAAGCAATCCTTTTCAAAACATGAATTATTTGGAAGTAAGCCAGCCATCATTAAAGTATCAGCTCAGTGTGCATGGGCACATATCTAATGACCAAATGGCTTGACATCATTATCTCCAATCTCAAAAAAATGGAACAAATAAATTCTTCCAGCTTTAAACAACTCCAATTTTATTCTGAAAATGTTAGCCTGTGGACAAAACCTTCCCTAATGATATGACTGTCCTGTAACATATTTTTTAAAGAATAAACTGTGCTTCTCTTGGAGACCAAATTCTAAGGCATGGCTTGACAATTGGTACAAGTAACATATACATCCATGCAGGAACCCCAAATTTATTCACCAATCAAAGAACTCTGGGGGGTGAAAACTTTATTTTTACTGTGTTTTCTGGCTAGTAAGGTGAATTCAGACATCCTTAGCAAGGATAACAGACAGTTTCTAACTGTTTTTTAAAAATATTTTTTATAACAATGAAGAAACATACATTCCCTTATACTGCAGATGGGCTATTCATTATTTTTATCATGTGATTCACCAGATTACTTATTATTGACGATTTCCTAATATAGTTAAATATCAATGGATACAAAGTCTGGAGAAAATTCCACCATGTTACCTATGTTTGGAGAGCGTTGGCAATTCCCTTTTCAGCTGTCTCTTATAAAAGCCTTTATCCAAATACTACATTGGTCTCCTCCCAACAGACAATAAACTAAGCCGTCCATTCATTTCTTTAATTATTAAAGTGGATGCTTAAAAGCCACTTACTCTCCTTTCTAGTTTCTTTCTTGCTGAGGTGATACTAAACCTCAACAACATCAACTTCTGAGTCTCCTTTCTCCTTCCACCCTTCCTGGGAAATACTACGGATCTGTGGCTTTGACCTCTTTTGCCAGTTCCTCATTTTGCCCGTCTAGTTTGCCCTGCCCATCTTCATTGGAATCTGTCAGTGTCTGTAAACTCTCTGTCTTAACACTTCAACTGCATGCCTTAGCTTCCTCTTGATTTCGTCTATCTTCTCACAAACTTTAGCATCAAGGGAAGCGAGACATTATTTCAAAGAGGATATGCTCCCAGCTCTCCCTCAGGGCCCCCCCTTCCCTCCTTCCCTGTCATCTGGGTTCACTAGAAATAAAAATACATCAGTGGCCACTGAGATGGTTCTCTGAACAAAGGTGTTTGGCATGCAAGCCTGGTTGCCTAGGTTGGCTCAGCAAAATCCCGGTGAGTATATGTTAGTTGAGGTTACTATGACTACAAGCCCTATCCTTTGGAGCTGCCTTGACAAGGTTGGGCACCTTCTCCAGAGTACAGGACGCTATAGGCATGAGAAGAAGTTTTCTTTTTCATTTTTAACTAATGCTGACCCTTTGCTACACTCGGTGTTTTCTAAATTCCAACTGGTAGCCC
Source organism: Montemys delectorum (assembly GCA_019843815.1). Classification (NCBI taxonomy): domain Eukaryota; kingdom Metazoa; phylum Chordata; class Mammalia; order Rodentia; family Muridae; genus Montemys; species Montemys delectorum. The sequence continues at coordinate 29,017 of JADRCD010213851.1, forward strand.
CTGTACCATTCTTATAAACGTAGAGTGAGTTGTTGTTTAACAATAAAGCATGCTACTGGGAAATAGGCAAAGCCCTTTTCTTGTGTTCCGTGCATCCCTCTGGAAGCTTGGAGTGTGCACCCTCTTTCACTGACGGCACCCTCTTTTACCATCGGGTGCTGAGTTTCCATCACTGAGCAAGTCATTTCTCATCCTTTAAATTAGTACTCTCACAGTGTTTGTTGGAACATCATTTTCTTTATTGTAGTCTCTTATCTCATTTCCATATTTTAATTGCGCCTTTGGCATAACCTTCAGGTAGTTAACGCTCACAGTGAAAGCTGTGAGCTTTAAAATAGACCATTGCTCAATGTTTCCTTGGTTCTTCCATCTCTGTTAGTTGCTTTTTACATCAAAGAAAGCAAAGAAACAACATAGTAGTTTTTCTGACTGCTAGTAACATAAGTTTGACCTAAGAATTTTTTGTTTGTTTGTGTTTTGAGAGAGGGTTTCTCTGTGTAGTCTTAGCTGTCCTGGAACTAGCTCCATAAATCAGGCTGGTCTCAAACACACAGTGATCCACCTGCCTCTACCTCCTGAGTCCTGGGATTAAAGACGTGTGCTACCACTGCCTGGTAGACCTAAGAAATTTTTATGGGCATTTAAAGAATGTGTAAGCAGGGGCTTAGGAAAACTTTTATTGAAAGATTGAACTTAATGATGAAACAACTGTGATGTTGTGTAATCTGTCTTTATTGCTTTCATTTATTAAATGAGAATTATAAAAGGCTATATATAATGTTTCTCTAACTGTCTTGGTAAATTTGCTCTGAGGTCTTGTGAAGATGCTTGTAGTTTTTTTTTTTTTACAAATTCCTATGTGGCTCTGGCAGTGAGCATCTTTAATTTATCATATTGATATTGGTTGTGTTTACTACAGATGAATGATTAGGTTGAATGGGACTAGAAGCGACTTTCTAAATATCAGTCTAGCATTTATGAAAGGTATCTATGACTTCCTACATGTCTAGAAAATCTGTACTAATATTTGTGTTTAACCATAGAATCATAAGTTTTAGAACTTAAAGGGAACATTCAAATTAACTCCCTGATTTTATGGATGAGAAATGTAAACTCAGAGATGAATGGCTTTTCACAGTTAGATGACAACAATATAATCCTAGGCCTTATTAAACCCACATTTATTGTCCCTTCTACCACGCTATTTTTAAGATTAGACTTTGAGTCTCAAGAGATGGCTGCTTTTCCAGGGTATCCAGGGTTAAGTCCCAGCATCCCACAGACACCAGGAACACCTGTGGTGCAGATACATATATAGGCAAAACACCAATACACATAAAATAAACAAAATGTGTTAAAGAATTATTACATTCCATTTAAATCTACAGGAAAAGCCCATTCACTGATCAAACTTCAGACATCAATCATTTCTAACTTTTCTGTTTCCTATGATCACTATCACTCTTTTGAGAAACCTATATTATTTGTCCTGGCTCTATAATTAATTGTCTTGGTTTCTGATACTATGTTACTCTCAAAGTTCTTACATAGATACTATGTGTCTAATATCTTGTGTAACAGAATTTTTTTCATCCAGCAGTCATCCAGATTATTTTTGAAATTAAGAACCTCTTTCCCCAAAATAAAAAATAAATTTTAAATTCTTGGACTAGCAGACAGTAACATTTTTTTGGCCTGAAGTTATTGCTCAATGATAGATTGATTGTCTAGCCTGTGCAAGTTTCTGGGTTTGGTCTTCAGCAACACACACACACACACACACACACACACACACACACACGTGAGCATTCATACCTGCACATGCTCACAGTTTGATGCAAGGCATATATAGCGTACTTTGTGACCCAAAGTAAGTCTCTTCACATGAGATGCAAGCATACATATGAAATATACATAGGTCTATGTATCCTTTCATTTAATGTTTTTTGTCTATGGGACAATCCTGAATTTCTTCTCTGGGTAGCCTATATTTCCTGTGGGTATTTGCCAAGGAATAGTCAGTCATCATAATAGCCATTTATTATCACTGCTACTTTTTCCTTCTCTGTTTTTTATTAAGCCCACCCTTCTACAACTAGCTGAAGAAATTGATCCCATGAAAGACATTCTATTTATACAGTCTTTAAAGAATTAGTTTCATAATCATGGAATTTGAAAATTGGAAGGAACATGAGAAAACAATCTGTGGTGAAATCTATGTTAAAAAAACAAAACAAAACAAAACTTTAAATGAAGCAGTGAAGTCCTTCCCAGCTCCTCAACGAGCGTGTACAGCCACTAAAGTCAGTTCATGTATTTCTGATATTACATACTACTGAAGTGTGATGTGTGGTCACATGACATGTTTGCCTCTTGTCAAAGTATTATTTTACGCATATGTATGGATCTGTAGAGAGCATAGATAGATAGGAAAGAGTCTGATTTACTGAGTTATTTTAATAACTTTCTATTAAACCTTCCTTTTAAAGGTATCGCTTTTTGCTCTTCGTCACTAGAAATTCTTGTCGCTGCTGTTGCCGCTGTTGTTTTTTGGTGCTGCTGTTGGTAGTGTTGGTGGGAATGCTGGTGGTATGATGGTGGTAGTTGCAGCGTCTGTGGTATATGTAGGTGTGTATGTAGGAGCATTTCAGAGGATGATGGTAGGTGGCTTCTATCACTCACCTCTTTTAGAGAATATGAAACTACCCATTCTTGCCAAATTAACTAGTAGACAGGTCCTGGTAGCCACCTGTCTCAGCCTCCCTACCCTAGGGTTACCTGTACATGCAGCCACGTAGATGCAACCATGCCTTGCTTTTACGTACATGCCGGGGATGTGAACTAAGTTCTCTGGCTTTCACAAGAGTCCTTACACACTGAGCCATTTCTCCAGACCTCACCCTGAAATTTTTAACAGAATAAATGATGGGCGAATGATATCAGAACTAATTAAGGTCAGTCTTGGGAATGATTTGTCTTGGAGGTAACAGAAAAAGAAGTATGGTCAGGCAGAGTATAAAATACTTCACGAGGCATTGCTTGCTACTGCTCACCAGAAGCGGCTATCATTGCAGTGAGGATTCTGATTTCAGAAATAATACATAATCTAACTCCAATCATGATCTTTTTAGTACCTCTTTTCCAAAGGGGAATTTAGATTATGTTGGTTGTAGTGGTTATTCAATGTTGGCAGGCCCAAGCCTTCCCCTTGTAATTTAGGAAACTACAGAAAAATGCTTCTTGGGTCCATATTCCAGGAACAGCACCTTTAAAGATGGAAGGCTGAAAGAAATGCCCAAATGGGAAGGCAGCACAGCATCCAGGCAAAATCTAGTTGGAGAAGAGACCTGTTCTCATGATTAGTGAGCTTCCCCAGCCTGCCTGTAGGTGGGTGTGTTTAACAGAATGAAGCCATGGGAACCAGCCTGTCAGCCAGCCTTTCAGGCTAATTAGCTCAGCATACAACAAAGATAAGTGAGCCTGAGAGGAGGGCCCTGAGGGTCTTTAGATTCTGGGAAATGTCTGATTGGCAGATGTTAAAAGGGATTCTTTGGTAATCCAGTGCATCAATGAGCTGCACAAATTCAGTCCAGAGCTGCAAGAATTCAGGCATGAGGAGACTGTGCAGGAGGCTTGCACAGGCAGACCGGAGATGGACAGAACCTTGGAATCTCTGAGGCACATCATTGCCCAAGCCTTGCCTCACAGAGACCCGGCTTTGGTCTTCAAAGACTGTAAGTACTGAAGGGGAAAAAAATCTTTTCTTTTTTTTTTCTGACTTTTTAGAAAATAGTCCTAAGTGTCTAGTCACATCTTATTTAACTACAATTTCTGTTAGATCTTTGTAGTCTCGTGCTGTGGGCTAGGCGATATTTAAATTGTTCCCGACTTCAGTCAGGAGAATGATTTCCTTTTACCTATAATCCACAAGACTCTGGGCTATTTTGCTAAGACAGTACTGTGTAGAGGACTCTTTTTCTAAAGTCTAAAACCTGCCAAGTCTTAATGAACTTTCCCAGGTGCTTTTTAAATAAAACAAAGCGGACTGGAACTCAATGAAAACTAAAAATAACTTGGAAATGATAATAAAAGAATGCATTGCTCGTTATTAATCTATTTAATCTTCCACAACATAACTACTCATATTAAATCAGGTATTGTTTTATCTAAAATCATTTGTAGCAAACAAAATTTAATTTTAACCACTGAGCTTCTAAATTTTAATAACAAATTATAATACCAATAAAATGAGATGCCTTCTAACTTCGGCCTCATTCCCAACGTCCCCACCCCCAACCCACATGGCATGGCAAAGTTATTTTTAAATCTTTTTCTAAAATGATTATGAAAAATAATTCAGTCAAGCTTTACAATTCTGGCAATACCATTAAACCATTTGTCATATAAGTTCACTTCTGGAACCAATTTGATTTCTTGCTGCTGCAAAACAGACTATCTTCATAGTGTATCTTATCTACAGTGGGTGTCAGATTACAAAGGGCTTCTGAAATAGAATTGTGCTTTGGATCTGCCCAAAAGGTGAAAATGCATATGGAATGTTTTTAGCTTGCAATATGTTACAGCTCTCCTCCTTGTGCCTCTAGTGATGTGTGTCTCCATCAAAGTATCAGTGGTTTGGATTTTGCTTTCTGATTAGTGAATAATGGTCCTTTCCAGATGTCCCTGCAGCTTATATTTCTCATATGTGCAATGAAAAAAAAGAGAGAAGGAGAGAGAGAAATGTCTGGACTGTTTATTCTATAAAATTTCTCTCTTAGAAATTAAATTGTAACCAATCTGTCCTCTAAGGCATAAAATGAAAGCTACTTTCTTTCTTAATTTAAAAAAAATATTGCCTTCAAGCATTTATCAATAGCTATGTTAGAAATAATAAAAATCACTCCATCCTCAAGCTTAGCCTGGCGTCTATTCTGACTTGGTATGTTCCTCTCAGTGAAAGAGAAGGAAAGAATGTCTCTCTCCTTCAATACATTCAAATCTTAGTGAAGGGTAAAAAGCTTTGGCAGGTCCAAAGCTTTGGATAAATTGTAAGAACTTACATCTAGAATTTGGAGAGCAGAAGCAAAAAAAGGAAATGGAGGGAAAAGTTCAAATCTGAGGCTGAATGGTCCAGTTCTTAAGCTGAACTAATTTCTTCCAATTGCATACAATTTAGAAGAGAGACTAGGAGTTTTTAAAGGGACAATGTCTGTCACCAAAATTTTTGCAAGAATGCTATGTTTTGTTGTTGCTGTTTTCTTCTGAGACCCTTGTAATCCACACAGAATTTTTTTCTCATATGGAAAAACTGTCACATTTCATATATTTCATTCATTAACAACAAAAATCCCAACATTAGCATTTGTCGTTTCGGACTTACTCTGGAGTGAACTGCTTGCTCTGCAGCTGCTCGGCTTAGTGAACGTGAATATGAGAATGTTAGGTCCTCTCCTTTCTGGCATTTTTAACCTGGAGATAAAATGACTGAATGACACAAGCTAAATGACAAATGTCTCTACCAATCTTTGTGGAAGGGCAGAAATGGGTTTGCTTTCTGAGTCAGGACATCAGACGTCTGTTGGAGGATCAAGCCATACATTGGCAACGGTGGGTGCTACATGTCAGTCTGGCTCATGAACTTTATTACTTTGGCACAACTTTAAATCTCTGCCACCACACTCCTGCTAGCAACCTAAAAAGCTGCCACCAGCCTTAATGGCTGCTCTTAAAAGTCTTCTTCCTGTCCTCGTAGCTCATTCAAGGCTCCTCCCCTGCCGCCACCCATCTAGTCTCTGCCAGGAGGAACACAATAAAAAGAATTGCTTCCTTGCTTTCCTGGAAGATGAAAAGGGGCTTAAAGAAATTATAAAACACAACTCAAGTGAACAAAGAAGTATTAAAAAGAAACTGCCACCTTGTTTCTAAACGTCTCTTCTGTGAATGCAAAGCGGTGTTTCTTTTACCCTTTGGACACACACAGTACAAAGAGCAAAAATTGGCCTCCTGAGTCATTCATTGCTCTCAGTTGGCTTTTGATTTGCTTACAAACAAGCAACAGCGAGCAAATTTTCTCTTCAAGTTGATTAGGCAAAGCACTCTGAGAGTTTTCTGGTCTGAGGCAGAACCATGTGGGAACAGTTACATCTGCTTAAGGAAATAATGTTGAATGCATGGCTCAGCCTTCAGATGGCATTTTACAATATGTTCAGTCTGTTATAGCTTAGACGAGTTGTTCATCTATGATAACTGTGTGTTTTTAAACGTATTATTTTCTTTTTTTAAAAGGTCGGGAATCCCGTAGCATTTTTCTTCACTTCCTAGTGGGCATTCAAATGAACGAAGTTTGGGATAAGGTGGGCTTCCAATATGAAGTTTGCTTCTGAAGGCCAGCATGAAGCTGATCTTCACAAAAGGAGCATCTCTGCCACAGGCAGCACTGGATAGCTCCCCGCGACCAGACAGAATCTGTGTGCCAACAGATTATGGCATGTGTCCATGCTTCCTTCCTTCCACTTTGAGCTCTCTGCCATCCAGTTCCATTCTGTGGGTCATGAGTCACAAGCAAGGATGAGCTAGCTTAAGAGCAGCCCCTGACCTCTCCTGTGGAGCATGCACTTGCTATTTGTTTTGTTTGCTACTGTTTCACCATTCCTTGGCTTTCTCAAAAGAAACTACGGCATGGTTTCAAGATGGCTGTATAGCATATCCTAACCCAGGCACTAACTTTTCACATCACCAATGGATAAGATAGTTACCTATCTAATCTTTAGAGTGTCTCTTCTTCGTTTTATAGAAACTAGGATGGTAAATCCTCATTGTATGACAGATGCTACGCCAGAAACATTTATTCTTCATAGCAAGCCAGTAAATATAGTCTTGTAAGTACGGTTGCTATAAGTGAAGGAACAGAAGCAAACTGACCAAGTCCCACTGTAGAAGGGGTTGAAGGCTAGACACAAAAACTGTCTTCCAGCTCCTTACCTTTAGTCACTCACTACATGACACTGCTCTGAGAGCTGCCAGTTACCCTATTATCCGGGCTGTAAGAGAAAGCAGAGAAGGAAGAGAAATGAGCATTTCTGGGAGGTAGGGGAGCCTACTAAGTAGTTGTAACTGAACAGAGTATGACAGAAAAGCAGTGGTGTGGGCATGTTTAGAGGAAGAGAAACCACTCGGCCAAAGGCCATCCACAAAGAGCGCAGATTGAAGGGGAGCAGAAAAGAAGGAGCAGGTTGAATCTTGCTGAAATGCAGGTACTGGAGTTAGGCATGATCTTAAGCTATGCAGAAGTTGATGGCCTTATGTGTCCTGGGACGAAGCCTAGATGGCATCTGCTGGAGGTGCGTGTGCTGATTGATACCTATGCTAGGAAGAACTGTAGCTTTTATCAGTAGGAAACCATTGGCCAACTCAGGAAAGATTAAGGTTAGCGACCGGTAAATATGCTTTCTGGGAAGAAGTTACTTGTACTCCAGGAGGTAGTTTAAAAACTATCTTGATTGTCATTTCAGTTGCAAGAGTAAGTGGGTGATGGGTTAGCTTTAGAAAGTCATATGTTAGAATTCACTGGTATTTTTTTTTTCCCCCACATTCTATGATGAAAGGGCAAGATGGCGTCTTTGCTAAATGTTGCTCAGTTAGATGCAAATTTCTTGCATACTTGAGGTGCATTCACTTTTCTTATTTGAAAAACATTTCTCTGCATGGAAGATATATATATATATATATATATATATATATATATGTGTGTGTGTATATGTATATACATATATATGTATATACATATATATATATCAGATAGGTGAGTATTTAACTTCAAAGGACACATTTCTACCCTTTGGAAAACTCAGACCAGACTACAAGGCTATTAAAAACATCTAGTAATCATGAATCTGGCAATGTATAGCTGGGGAGAACAGAAAGTCTCTACAGTCAAGTATTTTTCCCGCCCCATTCTCTTTAGTGTGGTTACTTGAAATCTATAAATTTGATGATACATTTATAGTTTCACATTTCACAGAGGGAGTAGATGTAAGAAATGTAAAATTCCTGTACACGTATTCCACCATGTAAACTGCCCTTGAAGGAACACCATTCCAATTCAGAACAATGATTCCATCTTAATTGCGATAGAGTAAATGTTGATACTTTTAGTATTAAACTAGAAATGCATGTTTTATGGAAGCCTGTTCAAATGCCAATTTTATTTTATTTGTAACAGGGTACAATGCTTTTTATTTGAATTTAGGCTGATAAAATACAAACATCAGCTCAGCTATCAGCAGTATAAAAGACGTTCTCTTTATCTTTTACCAGCAAATGCTCATTTGACAGTTTTAATATTGAAAGACAGCCCAAGGAGAAAATATTTCAAAGTCTTTTAAAAAGGGGAGTAACTTCTCAGTCACTTAAAGGCCATCTCTGTCCTAATACCTTTTTCCTCATATATAAATGCACTTAATAGGTCAAAATAAAATATGGTAGACACTTATCCCATGGGGCCTCTTCATAGGCTGCTGCCCCATCTCACCAGAGGGTATTATTTTATTTTATTTTATTTTATTTTATTTTATTTTATTTTATTTTATTTTATTTAACAGTTGAGATTTGTTAGCTTGAACTCAATTTTAACAACTTCTGAAACTCATGTGCTAAGTTACAGCCCGTAATAGGATACAGCTGCCCAAGGGTGAGGTTCTAAGTTATGATCTTTCTGTTTAAATGATAAGGTTTTACTGATTACGTGCTACAGATTGATTTAAGAAATGTTAGACAACTTTAGAAGCCTTTCATAAAGGAATTTTTATTTAATGTATTTCATATTCAAGTTTTAACCCCAAAGGCTTTTATTTCTTTTCCTCCATGTTCAAATGCCCATGTCAGTTTAGTCTGAAGAGGTATTTAAAACAATTCCATTTTAAAAGAAAAAGAGCTCTCTTGAACGTTAAGGGAAGAGACGATGACTCCATCCTGCAGTTCTCCCCGTTGTCTCTCTAGACTCAATGGAACGTTACGGTTTTAATTGTTGGTTGGCTTTATTTTTGTCCGCTAAGGCGGTGATAATCAGTTGATCCCTACTTGGAACTCATCCTGTTGAGCAGCTGTGAGAACCCATCACTAACCCGCCACCCTGTTGGTATTTATGACGTTTCCATCTGCATTTCTTCACTATGCTTCTGAACTACTTGTTATAATTTCCCCAGGGTGGTTTCGTCCAGGGTGGGTTTTGTAAGTCCCAGGGCAGAGACAGACCTTGTATTTTTGTCACATGCCAGAAGACTTCTACAGGTCCAGCTACCTAGAAGGTACATGGCAGACATATTTAAACTACTGATTTTTCTCCTCTGTGAAAGAGGAAGAGTTTTCCCACCATCAAGTATTCGCCTTAATAATGAAATAAACTTCCCAGAACTATTCTAAGCCTTCCTCTAATTGGCACAATTGTCAGAGAATAACTACGTTTAGGAATAAGTTGACATAAAAATAGGTGTGTG
>JADRCD010213852.1:0-59700 GCA_019843815.1 Montemys delectorum
CTCTCTCTCCCTCTCTCTTTCCCCCTCTCTCTCTTTCTCTGTCCCCCTCTCTCTCCCTCTCTTTCTCTCTCACTCTCTCTCCCTTCCCCCTCTCTCTCCCCCTTCCTCTCTCCCCCTCTCTCTCTCTTTCTCTCATTGCTTAATTATCTTTATCAATACAAGCAACTTCAGTATGAAGTATTCCCTGATGTTATCACATTTTCTGTATCTCATCTTTGTTAAGGCTCTACATGAGTACTTTATCTTTACTTCATCTTTGCTTTCCCTTTGTCTGTATTAGAGTCAGATCCAAGCAGCTCCTTCCTGTCACTTCCTCTTTACTCTTGGACTTGCCACTGATCCTTCCAATGGATCCCAAGCTTTGGTTCCTAGGAGCGACTCAATAGCAAATATTTTATGGGCACCTTTTTCCCTCATGTTTTCTAGGTTATGTCCCATTACACTATGATTTGAACATATTAGTTATGTTCTAATATTTTTGGGAAGTCATTTTATTTAAACTATTAACACTCACTGGTTTTGAATTTTTTTTACATCTGTAGAATGTTTTCGTTTCATCAAGTCTAGATTTATCACACATGTCTACCTTCATTTTCTGTACTACCTAAGTATTTTTAACTTGTATTTTTATTGGTTTATACAGATATAAATTATAAAAAACTAAATGTCCCTGTGATCACAGAAATCATGAATATATCCTCCTTTTGTCTTCACTGTACCATATCAACTCTATAAGCCACAATTATTGTTACAAATTGTCCCTTGTGCCAATGTGTTTGAGGGTGTTTCCCATGTGTATCTGGTTTTATGTTGAGGTCTTTGATCCACTTGAACTTGAGCTTTGTACAAGGTAATAAATATTGATCATTTTGTATTCTTCTAGAAATGTTCAACATCCTTAGTCATCAGGAAAATGTGAATCAAAAGGATCCCGAGATTCTACCTCACACCAATCAGAACGGCTAAGATCAAAAACTCAAGTGACAGCGCATGCTAATGAGGATAAGGAGAAATAGGAACACTCCTCTTTTGCGGGTGGAATTGCAAACTAGTACAACCACTTTGGAAATCAATCTGGCAGTCCTTCAGAAAATGGGAAATAACTCTACCTGAAGACCCAACTATACTGATCCTTGGAATATACCCAAAAGATAACTCACCATACGACAATAACACATGCTCTACTATTTTTATAGCAGCCTTACTCATAATAGCCAGAAGCTGGAAACAACCCAGATGTCCCTTAACCGAAGAATCAATACAGAAAATGTGGTCCATTTACACAATGGAATACTATTCATCTTTTAAGAATGAGAACATCATGAGTTTTCCAGGCAAATGGATGAAACTAGAAAATATTATCCTGAGTGAGGTAACTCAGATACAAAAGGACATGCATGGTATGTAGTATGTACCCACTGATAAGTGGATATTAGCCAAAAAGTACAAAATACCCGTGATACAACCCACAGACCATAAGAAATTTAACAAGAAGGAACAGTCAAGTGAAGATACTTCAATCTCACTTAGAAGGGTGTCTTAGGGTTTTTATTCCTGCACAAACATCATGGCCAAGAAGCAAGTTGGGGAGGAAATGGTTTATTTAGCTTATATCTACATGGCTGTTTATTATCAGAGGAAGTCAGGACTGGAACTCAAGCAGGTCAGGAAGCAGGAGCTGATGCAGAGGCCATGGAGAGATGTTTCTTGCTGGCTTGCTTGCTTCTCCTGGCTTGCTCAGCCTGCTCTCTTATAGAACCCAAGACTTTTAGCCCAGGGATGGCACTACTCCTTTGATTACTAATTGAGAAAATGCCCCACAGCTGGATCTCATGGAGGCATTTCCCCAACTGAAGCTCACTTCTCTGTGATAACTCCAGCCTGTGTCAAGTTGACACACAAAACTAGCCAGTACAATTGACCCCTTGTTAACTTGACACACAAACACATCACTATTAAGCCTCAATTTTTATGTTTTTATTTATTTCTAAGATTTAAAGTCTCACAGTCTTTATATATTAAAAGTTTAATTAATTTAAAATGTCTAATATTTTTTAAAATTCAAAGTCTTTTAACTGTGGGCTCTATTAAAATACATTTTTTTTAAGAGGGAAAAATATCAGGGCACAGTCACAATCAAAAGCAAAACCAATGCCTGGGATCCAACTCACGATCTTCTGGGCTCTTCTAAGGGCTTTGGTCACTTTTTTAGCTCTGCCCTTTGTAGCACACATCTTGTCTTCTGGGCTCTAGATGTCTGTACTCTATTGCTGTTGCTGTCTTTGGTGGTCATTCATGGTACTGGCATTCCCAAAACACTGCTGTAACTAGGCTTTACCAGTAGCCTCTCATAGACTGTTTTTACGGTGCCAAGCCTCAACTCCTTTGCATGACACCTTTAGTCTTGGGCCATGAATTGTAAATTGAGGCTGCACCTTCACTAATGGCCTTTCATGGCCTCTCACTGTGTTGAGCCTCAGCTGCTCTCCATGACCCCTTCATGCTGTCAAAACCAGTACCACCTGGGTAACTCTTATATATTACCAAGTCCTGCTGCAGCACAAGGTACAACCTTGGCTACCTCTGGAACACAGCCTCTTAGTGATCTCAGAAAACACTTCCCAGAAGATGTCACCTCAATGATGCTGGTCTCTTCTTAATCACCGCTAATTTTTTAGCTCTAGCTAACCAGCATCAATAGTCCCAGCAATGCAAAGTTTTCATTTTAGTAGTTCTGGTATCTTGTTAATCATAGCTGATAATTCAGCCCCAGCTAACCAGAACCACAGAATCTTTACAATTAAAACAACATAGCCCTGATAAGAGTCTTTAATCTTCCCTCTGAAATTTTACAAGCCAGGCCTCTATCTCTGTACTGTTCTCAACAAGATCTTTCAAGCTCTCACAGACATTCTACAGAGTTTTTAACAGTGGCTCTTTTAGCTCAAAGTTCCAAAGTCCTTCCACAGTCCTCCCCAAAACATGGTCAGGTTGTCACAGGAATACCCCACTTCTGGTACCAATTTGTCTTAGTCAGGGTTTTTATTCCTGCACAAACATCATGACCAAGAAGCAAGTTGGGGAGGAAAGGGTTTATTTAGCTTACATCCACATGGCTGTTTATTACCAGAGGAAGTCAGGACTGGAACTCAAGCAGGTCAGGAAGCAGGAGCTGATGCAGAGGCCATGGAGAGATGTTTCTTGCTGGCTTGCTTGCTTCTCCTGGCTTGCTCAGCCTGCTCTCTTGTAGAACCCAAGACTTTTAGCCCAGGGATGGCACTACTCCTTTGATTACTAATTGAGAAAATGCCCCACAGCTGGATCTCATAGAAGCATTTCCCCAACTAAAACTCACTTCTCTGTGATAACTCCAGCCTGTGTCAAGTTGACACACAAAACTAGCCAGTACAAAGGGGGAATAAAATAATCATGAGAGGCAGAAGGAGGGAGGGACCTGGATAGAAAGAGAGGAGGGGAGAAAAGGGGAATCGGATCTGGTATGGGTGGGGAAGACAGGAGAGAAGCTGAGAGGGCCAGAAGAATAAATGGAAATATGCAGCTGCAGAGGGTGGGTGAAGGGGGAACCTCTAGAAAGTCCCAGAGACCTGGAATATGAGATACTCCCAGGACACAATGGGCATGACCTTAGCTGAAATGCCCAACAGTGGAGAGATGAAACCTGAAGAGACTACCCCAGTAGATTGACTAGGTCCCCAGTGGAGGGATAGGGTCACCGACCTACCTTCAATATTTTTGCCCCAGAATTGTTCCTGTCTAAAAGAATTGCAGGGACAAAAATGAAGCAGAGACTGAAGGAAAGGCCATCCAGTGACCAGCCCAACTTGGGATCTATCCCATGCACAGGCACCAAATCACTATTACTGATGCCATGTTGTGCTTGCAGACAGGAGCCTAGCATGGCTGTCCTGCTAAGATCTACCAGCAGCTGAGACAGATGCAAATACTTACAACTAACCATTGGACTGAGGTTGGGGACCCATATGGGAAGAGTTAGGGGAAGAACTGAAGGAGCTGAAGGGGTGGCAATCCTATAGGAAGACCAACACTGCCAATTAATCTGGACCCCTGGGAGCTCTCAGAAACTAAGCCACCACCTACAGAGCATACATGGACTGTTCCATGTTCTCTGGCACAAGCAGAGGACTGCCTTGTATGGCCTCAGTGGGAGAGGATGTGCCTAATCCTGTAGAGACTTGATGCCCCAGGAAAGGGTGGGGGTGCTGGTTGGAAGAGGTGGAGGTGGGTAGGTGAGGGGTTGGGGGCTGGAGGTGGGAGAGGCAACCTTTCAGAGGCAAATGGAAAGGAGGATGAGGTAAAAAAGCTTGGAAGGGGAACAGAGAAGGGAGACAATATTTGGAATGTAAATAAATAAAGTAATTTTTAAAAAAGATATAGAATTACATCACTTTTCCTCCTCCCTCTTTACCTTCCTTGAACCCCTTTCATGCTCAGACCCCACTGCAAAGTTAATTTCCTCTTATATTGTATCTGTATGTCAGGGATTTTTTTTTTTTACATTTAATATTTCTTTGACCAATAAATGCATTTTTTCTATCATATCTTCAACACTTAAGATTCTTCTACCTCTTATATTCTGTTGATGACTCTTGCCTCTGTAGTGCCTATATGAATTCCCACATTTTTCATTTCCAGAATTCCCTCAGTTTTGTTTTCTTCATGGATTCTACTTCCATTTTATAGTCTCCAACAGTTTTATTCATTCTCTCCCACTGTTTACATTTTCCTGGGTTACTTTAAGGGATTCATTCATTTCCTCCAACTGTTTGCTCGTGTTTTTCTGCAATCCTTTAAGAGTTTTATTAATTTCCTCTTCAAGAATCTCTAACATCTTTATATATGCTGTTTTGAGATCTTTCTCAAGCTTCGGCTATGTGGGAATATTTCTGGCTACTGTGATAGGGTTGCTGGGCTCCAGTGGAGACATAATAAATGTATCAATGTAAATGTTACTTTTAGTTCCTCAGGTGAAGGGATGAGATGAAAGTCATTCCCAGGTTTTATGAATGCATTGCTTAAGCTGAGCTAAGAGTGGCTCCTTTTCTATTCTATTCCTAGGCCTAGGCCTGGAAGCTTCTAGCGTCCATACAATTTAATCCTGTACCTTGGAGGCCTCAGCTTCCAGCTTTCATCTGCTAACCTAGGCCTAGAATGTTTCAGCTGCTGAGACTTACTGCTGAATAAACTTGGTCTTTCTAGTTCTTTCTTTCTTTCTTTCTTTCTTTCTTTCTTTCTTTCTTTCTTTTATCTTTTCTTTTATTGGATACTTTTTATTTACATTTCAAATGTTATTTCCTTTCATGGTTTGACCTGTGGAAAACCCCCATCCCATCCTTCCTTCCCCTGCTTCTATGAGAGTACTCCCCACCCACCTACCTACTCATCCACTCCTGCCTGCCCACCCTGGCATTCCCCTACACTGAGGCATAGAGCCCTCACAGAACAAGGGTCTCTCCTCTCATTGATGCCTGACAAGGCCATCCTCTGCTACATATACAGCTGGAGCCATGGCTCCCTCCATGTGTACCACCAGATTGATTTCCAAAGTGGTTGTAATAGCTTGCAATCCTACCAACAGATGCTTAATTTGTATTTCCCTGATGACTAAGGATGTTGAACATTTCTTTAGGTGCTTCTCAGCCATTCAGTATTCATCAGATGAGAATTCTTTGTTTAGGTCTGTACCCCATTTTTAATAGGGTTATTTGTTTCTCTGGAGTCTAACTTCTTGAGTTCTTTGTATATATTGGATATTAGCCCTCTATCAGATGTCGGGTTGGTAAAGATCTTTTCCCAATCCGTTGGTTGCCATTCTTTCTGAGCTTTGGCTGGATAATTTATCCCACCTGTTCTGGCTTAAACTCCTCTCCAAGCTGACTAATTCAAATTGAATCCTATCAGCTTTGATTTAATGACTGCCTCTGAACTCCCCAAACTGAATGGCACTGAACTGAACTGCTCTGAACTGAACTGAACTGAACTGAACTGAGCACAACTGAACTCTCTCTTCCTCATTGCTCTTTAAGCAGCATCTCTTTCATCTGTTCCCATGAGAGTTGGGTATATCTTATCTCTGACTCATTCTGTCAAATCTTTCTGATTCATCACTTTGTCTGACCCTCAATTAGACATCACTTTCCAACATGGCTGCTTCCTTCTGCAGACTAACTTTTCCTACCTTGTTTGGGATTAAAGGTGTGTACTAAGGGTATGTCTGTATTCCAGTCAAAAGTATTGAAAGTATGTATTCCAGACAAATCAAATCTTGGACATGATCCCTTGCCAGAGCAGCCATGTTGCTGGATTAAAATTTTCTACACTACTACAATCAAGACAATATTTTATCATCTAAAAGGAATAGCAGAGCTGGAGAATAGGTCAACATAAATATAGCCAACTGTTCACAGCAGCTCTGTTCATAATATTCAAAGACAGAAGCATCCAATTTGTTATTTTTTATGTAAATAGAAGAAAAATAGTGATATTTCTAGAAGAATATTTCTCTGTACAGTATAGAAGTGTCACCTGACAACAAAAACTGTTCTTGGCTTATTAGTTTAGAGAGGAAATAGGGAGGTGGAAGTACACAGAGAAGAATTCTGGGAAAATCATCAGACATGAGAGATTCACCCAAGACACAGAAGATGGTCGTATGAAACTAAGGACCTAATAACCAGTCATGTGGCATGAGTTAGACTAATATAAATTGGTAACTAAAATATGAACTAGATGGGGACCAGACCTAAGCATTTATTCATATATAAGTAAGTCTCAGAGTTATTATTTCAGGAAATTTATGCACAGGTGGGAAACCTCCAAGTTAACAGTTACATTTCCCATTGTCAGAAAGAACTAGATTATAAAGATCATAGAAGAACCTAAATGTATAATTCCAAAATGGACGGTGAGCCAATTAGAAAATGTAAATGTAACTTTTATTCATCTAATTAAATGTAACCCCAGAGGCTTACTGCCTTTCTAGTTTTTTCTAAACTCTGGCTGGCTGGCTCAACTTAGCTATTCTGGCTCAACCTCCTCTCCAAGTTGACTGATTCTATTTGGCTCCTCTCAGCTTCTGAATTAATTGTTCTGCTTGGCCTTAAATTAAGTCCAGCAACCTGTTTTAATCTTCTGGCTCCTCATTCTTTGGCTTATTCTGTTTCAAACTGCCTCTGAACTCTACGAACTGAACTGCCATGATCCAAACTGCCACACTCATCTCCATTGTACTGCCTCTCCACTCACTGACTCAACTGAACTCACTGACTCAGAGATCTACCGGCCTCTGTCTCCTGAGTGCTGGGATTAAAGTCTTGTACCACTATCCCTGGACGTAAGCTTTTCTTCACTCAAAACTTACTCTGTGCCAGGATGGCCTTGAACTCAGAGATCTGCTTGCCTCTATCTATTAAGATTAAAGGCATGCCTGTATTCCAGCCAGACAACACAAACATATAAGGTCTTTGTATGTGATCCAAAGCAGCCATGTTGCTGGATTAAAATTCCTCTACAGAAAAGATTAATTACAGATTGATTCTAATTGTGTATGTTCAGGAAAGAACAAACTATATATACATGAAAAGATTAATAGGTTTCTGGGACTAGGATGCAGTGATTGATAAACAGACAAGGATACAGAACATTGAAACAAACTTCTTTGTGTTATATAATAATAGTGTTTTCATCTGATTATAGCTTGATAGGGTTTTTGCTTTGGGGTGTTGTTTGGTTTTGCTTTTCTTATTTCAGGACATTTGATTGTTATATTGAGGTTTTGTTTGTTTTTGTGGAAGAATTTAAAGTTAGGTGGGAAGGGATGAGGAAAGGATATATTTGGACTTGGGGGAGAGGAAGAATATGATTAAAATACATTTAAATTTAAAATTGGTTTAAATAATGAAATAGAAGAAAAATGAAAAAAGGGATGCATGACATCATCAATTTGTCTAAACCTGAATAATACACAACATGAAGAGTGGAGCCTAATGGATAACAATGCTTTGTCAGTGACTATAAGAAGAAAGGAACTTTCTGAAATGACATTTTACTGGGTGGCTGTTGTTTTTTCCAGAAAATTAAGTTGATTTCTATATAGCTAATCAAATTATACATTATTAACATTCATATATATTCTACATTTTGATGAATAATTCCATTCATATGATTACAAAGCAGTAGTTATAGTTTAAAAATCAACAGTACTTGGTTTTTGTTCCTTTTGGTGAAAGCAGCTTAAATGAGATTAAAATTCTACTGATTTTCATGTTTACTCATCTACAGTGTGCCATACTACTTTTGAACTCCTTACGATTTTAAAGGTTAAGTCTGGAAACAGCTGAGAATGTTTTAATTCATAAAATAATCTTCCAAAGAATTTAATATGAAATTACATGCTGAGAGGTGCATAAATGCTCACTTGTGAAACTCAGTGTAATGACTTATAAAGGAAAATTATGACAACATTGATTTCTTTCCATGAGAATTTTCTTTAAATATCATATTGAAGTTTAGGGGTACCTACATTTTGCTACAAATATGGCTCCCTTTTACATGGTTCTCATATCCATTAAGTATGTCTTGAGGTATTCCTTCAGAAAGACACCAGCTCTAGTAAGATGAATAGTGCCACTTCCCAGAATCACAGTAAAAATATTCAACCTGTTGCCCTTGACTTCAGAAGGGTATTTATTGCTATTACACCTGACACTGTCTTCTCATATATGTACATGACTTTAAAATTGGGTGTATCCTGGCCTTTATCTTATGACCTTCCTCCATAGGTACCCACATACTCCATCATCCCAATCAACAGTACATTTTCATTTGGTAGCTAGATGCAGTGAGAAACCCTCAACTGGAGAGTCCTATGATGAAAATAAGGAATAATGATAGAGTGGACCATTCATAAATAGATTAGATTAGAAAGTGACCCAAGTCAGACATTGTGCAGAGAGAGAATTTAAATTGGAAGTCTCCATTAGGTCTCTCCCCTCTGTGCTCTGGGACCCCTGCTGACTCAGAGAGGGAAGACTGTAGGAGTCAGAGAGGATGGAGGACACCAGGAGAACATGGCCTACTAAGTAACTTAACTAATCAGAGCATATATGGGTTCAGAGAGACTAAAGCAGCAAGCACTGGGTCTGCATAGGTCTACATCAGGTTCTCTGTACGTGTTATGGCTGTTAGGGTAGAGTTTTTGTGGGAGTCCTAGCATTTATGGGTTATCTCAGCTTGCAGACTCTATTGTCAACTCTGGAATGCAAGTATCTAAACAGAAGAGACAAAAATCAATAGAGAGGTGGCAGTTATTCAGTACTCATTTCCCTTGGCCTTGCATTAGGAACAGTCAAACATGCTTTTGATCTTGATGGAGTTAATACTTGATTACAAACCTGAGTTTGTTAACTCTGATGCCCTTCTACTTCTATATGTTTAGTGTATCCTATGACAAAACAAATTGTTAATTTAGTTCCTTACAATAATAGAAAGGTATGGTTCTGGAAACAGAAATTCAAGATGAAGATTTAAACAATACTGAAAATAAATCGTGCAACCAGAGATCCTAGGAGTTCATTCAGAGAAGAATTTTGATTTTACTACCTAAGACATAGATGATTATAAAAATGGACATGTCAGCAAATTCCTATCAAATCAGTAAACCAGGAAATAAAAATACACTCATCTCTTTTCCCGATTAGGATCAATTAGTTTGATTGTCATTTTAGTATGATAATTGCACCTACAAAATAAATTAGCAAATGATGTAGTGAGATGATTTTTGGGAAAGTCATTTTTAAACAAGCAAAATATCTTTGTGATTTATGCTGGCTTAATCCAAAATGAGCTTTAACAAAGACACTATTTATTGAAAGTCCTTGGTTCATTCCAAATTACTTCACAAGAACTCATACTTTGATTCTCCTAGTATTTACTCTTTATTGTTTTTCCTTCATCTTAAAATTCCCATTGAGACTGCTTGCCAAGTTGATTATCTTCAAACTCTCAGTTTATAGGTTTTAAAAGGTATGTTCAATAACCCTCAAACAAATATAAATTAAAAAATACTTTTGCAGTGCCAGCTCTTCAGGCACTGTTTTGCCCTCCTGTGTATGTATAATGAACCTATGTCTGAAGAGGGTAATACACTGTTTTGGTTCCCAGATTGCTTGCCCTATTTAGCATTATTATTGTTTTAAAGTTGCAATTAGTATTAGCCTTAAGAAATGAATAAAAATTGGCAATGAATGAAAAAGTTAATAGATGTTAGTGCTGTAATTAGCAAGGGTCTGATCTTTCAAGAGTGGCTTTCCCACTGTAGTCTTTGGAGGACCGATGAGTCTACAGCCTGTCTGCCTGAAGCTTCGCACTGAAAAGTGATGACAGACATCACAGGAGAAAGGTGGAAATGGCCTCTCTTGTGGGCACCCTCTGATGATAGAGTCATAAAAAATGATAGGAAGTCAGACCTAGTCTATTTTCCCCCAGACTAATGCAAACTGAAGACAATAGAAGTTTAAATGGGCTGTGGGAGCAGGCGCAAGGTAATTTAGAACATGTTTCTTTATCTGGATGTTAGTTGGAAAAACAGCAGCTTTGGGGAAAAGCAGTTCTACTCACAATGGTAGGAACAGGATTTCTAGTTTCATCCTCTGTCTACCCTTTCTGGAACAACTTTCTCCCTAGCCTTCGGTTGCTAGAAAAACAGAAGACAAAGGAAGTTTAGAGATGTGCCAAAAAAGTACCAAAAAAAGAAGCCTAGTAAAAAAGACAGAGCAGATTGAGAATAAATAATGGCATTAGTATGACAAGTGAATGTGACTATAAACCTTTACGATCAGAATTACAGTTTACAACTAACAAGGTGGCCTAACACTGTAGCCAAGAGCGGGCATCCTGACAATTGAGCAGTTGCCAATGTATACCTAAAAGTGAAACAAATGACTTTATAAGGAATGAGCAGGCAGTACTTATATATTTAGGACACACACACACATATATGACTAATTTTAAAAAGTATGAATTTGAAAGACAACAATGAAGAGTACATGAGAAGGACAGAGGAAGGAAAAGGAAGGGGAAATGATATAATTATGTTTTAATTTCAAAAAATAAATCAATATATACTTGCAAAAAGAATGCATACCACTCTTGAAGAGGTCCTGAGTTAGATTCCCAGTACCTACATCTAGCAGTTCAAAACTGCCTGTAACTCAAACTCCAGTGAATATCAACTTCCTCCTCTGGTCCTCTTAGGTATCTGCAATCACATGTATATACCCACACATAAATGATCACATATACAAGTAATAAAAATAAACCTTAAAAAAATTAAAAAACTGAGATTACTCATTTACTTTTTGGGACAAGTAGAAGGCTAATATATTTCTGGATGACCAAAACCAATAATGATCTTGATAATAAAAGCACTGTATAAAATGATGTATCAGAAGAAATGAACATAAGTACAAAGAAAATGTGAAATATGTGGCTGTTCTTTACAAGAGAAAACCATCTAGGTCACTGTGAATCTAAACTAACCAGTGACAAGGGCTGTATGTGGTAAGCAAAAATGATTCCAACTGATAGAAGAGAATGTTGCTCATTGTTTTCAATGAAAGATATTATAGAGGGCAAGTTGGGTTAAAGGTAAAATTATTGAATGGTATAAAAATTATATAACTTTTGAATTAATTCACTACATACAGAAATAAAAATGAAATTTGCCTCATATGAAATAAGATGGGACACTGGGAAGAGGAATGGGACCATACAGACAGGGCACAAGAGACAGAGAGGAGGTCATGAGAGCTCCTCCAGTCAAGTACATGTGCAAGCGGAAGAAGACACCTTCATGAAATCCATAGCTATTTACACTGAACATAGGGCAATAAAAACATGCTAAATGAATTAGTACAATAAATGAAACAACTAGGAATGCAGAACATAAAGAAAGAAATGGCAAAATGAGGATGATCAAAGCATATGGTTAGACTGCACACATTTCACTTGACAGAAAGATTCTTTTTTTTATTTTTCATTTTTTTGGCATTTAAAATCATTTCATTATTAATACAATTTTTGGTTATTTTTATGAGATATTTTCTTTATTTACATGTCATACAATATCTCCTTTCCCAGTTTCCCCTCCAAAAACAAAAACAAAAAACAAAAAACAACAACAAGAACAAACCCCTGTTCCATCCCCTCTCCCCCTGCTCACCACCCCACCCTTTCCTGCTTATTGGCATGGCATTCCCCTACACTGGGGCATAGAACATTCACAGAGCCAAGGGCCTCTCCTCCCATTGATGACCGACTTGGCCATCCTCTACTATACATGTGCTGCTAGAGCCATTAGTCCTGCCATGTGTACTTGTTGGTTGGTGGTTTAGTCCCTGGGAACTCTGAGGGTACTAGTTAGTTCATATTGTTGTTCATCCTAAGGGGCTGCAATCCCTTCAGCTCCTTGGCTCCTTTCTCTAGCTCCTTCATTGGAGACCCTGTGCTCAGTCCAATGGATGGCTGTGAGCCTCTACTTCTGTATTAGTCGGGTACTGTCAGAGCCTCTCAGGAGACAGCTATATCAGGTTGAATTGTCCTTCCTTTAGTCTCTGCAACTCTTTCCATGGGTATTTTGTTCCCTCTTTTAAGAAGGAATTTAGTATCCACATTATTGTCTTCCTTCTTCTTGAGTTTCTTGTGGTTTATGGATTGTACTTTGTGTATTCTGATTTTCTGGGCTAATATCCACTTATCAGAGAGTGCATACCATGTGTGTTCTTTTGTGATTGGTTTACCTCACTCAGGATGATATTCTCCAGATCCATCCATTTCCCTAAGAATTTCATAAATTCATTGTTTTAGTAACTGAGTAGTACCCCATTGTGTAGATGTACCACAATTTTTGTATCCATTTCTCTGTTGAGGGACATCTGGGTTGTTTCCAGTTTCTGGCTATTATAAATAAGGGTGCTATGAACATGGTGGAGCATGTGTCCTTATTACATGTTGGAGCATCTTCTGGGTATATGCCCAGGAGTGGTATAGTTGGGTCCTCTGGTAGTACTATGTCCAATTTCCAGAGGAATCACCAAACTGATTTCCAGAGTGGTTGTACCTGCTTGCAATCCCACCAGCAATGAAGGAGTGTTCCTCTTTCTCCACAACCTCTCCAGCATCTGCTGTCACCTGAGCTTTTTTTTTATCCTAGCCATTCTGATTGGTGTGAGGTAGAATCTCAGGTTTATTTTGATTTGCATTTCTCTGATGACTAAGGATGTTAAACATTTCTTTAGGTGCTCCTCAGCCATTCAGTATTCATCAGTTGAGAATTCTTTGTTTAGCGCTGTACCTCAATTTCTAATAAGGTTATTTGTTTCTTTGGAGTCTAACTTCTTGAGTTCTTTGTATATATTGGATATTAGCCCTCTATCAGATAAAGGATTGGTAAAGATCTTTTCCCAATTTGTTGGTTGTCGTTTTGTCCTGACAGTGTCTTTTGCCTTACAGAACATTTGCAACTTTATGAGGTCCCATTTGTCAATTTTGATCTTAGAGCATAAGCTATTGGTGTTCTGTTCAGGAAATTTTCCCCTGTGTCTATGTGCTAGAGGCTCTTCCCCACTTTCTTTTCTATTAGTTTCAGTGTATCTGGTTTTATGTGGAGGTCCTTGATCCACTTGGACTTGAGCTTCATAAAAGGAGATAGGAATGGATGGATTTGCATTCCTCTACATGCTAACTGCCAGTTGAGTCAGCACCATTTGTTGAAAATGCTGTCTTTTTCCCACTGAATGGTTTTACCTGCTTTGTCAAAGATCAAGTGACCATAAGTGTGTGGGTTCATTTCTGGGTCTTCAGTTCTATTCCAGTGATCTACCTGCCTGTCACTGTAACGATACCATGCAGCTTTATCACAGTTGCTCTGTAGTACAGCTTAAGGTCTGGAATGATGATTCCACCAGAGGTTCCTTTATTGTTGATAATAGTTCAATCATAAAAGAAACTTTACTAAAGCTCAAATCACACATTGCACAGCACACAATAATAGTGCTCTCTGCAATGGACAGATCATGGAAACAGAAACTAAACAAAGACACAGTGAGACTAACAGAAGATATGAAACAGATGGATTTAACAGATATCTATAGAACTTTTTATCCTAAAACAAAAGGATATACCTTCTTCTCAGCACCTCATGATACCTTCTCCAAAACTGACCATATAATTGGTCACAAATGAGGCCTCAACAGATACAAGAACATTGAAATAATTCCTTGCATCCTTTCAGATCACCATGGACTAAGGCTGCTCCTCAATAACAACACAAACAATAGAAAGCCCACATATACATGGAAACTGAACAACACTACTCAATGATAACTTGGTCAAGGAAGAAATAAAGAAAGAAATGAAAGACTTTCTAGAGTTTAATGAAAATGAAGCCACAACATACCCAAACTTATGGGACATAATGAAAGCAGTCCTAAGAGGAAAACTAGTAGCCTTAAGTACCTCCAAAATGAAACTAGAGAGAGCATACACCAGCAATTTGACAACACATCTGAAAGCTCTAGAACAACAAGAAGCAAATTCACCCAAGAGGAGAAGTTGGCAGGAAATAATCAAACTCAGGACTGAAATCAACCAAATAGAAACAAAAAGAACTATACCAAAAAATCAACTAAACCAGGAGCTGTTTTTTTGAGAAAATCAACAAAATAGAAACCCTTAGCCAGACTAACTAGAGGGTACAGACAGTATCCTAATTAACAAGATCAGAAATGAAAAGGGAGACATAACAACACTCACTGTGAAAATCCAAAAAATCATGAGATCCTATTACAAAAGCCTATACTCAACAAAACTGGAAAACCTGGATGAAATGGACAATTTTCTAGACAGATACCAGGTACCAAAGTTAAATCAAGATCAGATCAATGATCTAAACAGTCCCATATCTGCTAATGAAATAGAAACAGTCATGAATAGTCTCCCAACCAAAAAATGCCCAGGACCAGATGGGTTTAGTGCAGAGTTTCATCAGACCTTCAAAGAAGTCCTAATACCAATACTCCTCAAACTATTCCACAAAATACAAACAGAAGGTACTCACACCCAATTCGTTCTATGAAGCCACAATTACTCTTATACCTAAACCACATAACGAAAGAAAACTTCAGACCAATTTCCCTTATGAATATCAATGCAAAAATACTCAATACAATTCTTGCAAACCGAACCCAAGAACACATCAAAATGATCATCCACCATGATCAAGTAGGCTTCATCCCAGGGATATAGGGATGGTTTAATATATGGAAATCCATCAACGTAATTAACTATATAAACAAACTCAAAGAAAAAAATCATGTTCATCTCATTAGATGCTGAGAAAGCATTTAACAAAATTCAACATCCCTTCATGATAAAAGTCTTGGAAAGATCAGGAATTCAAGGTCCATTCATAAACATAATAAAAGCAATATACAGCAAACCAGTAGCCAACATCAAACTAAATTGAAGTAGTCCCACTAAAATCAGAGACTAGACAAGGCTGCCCACTCTCTCCCTAGCTATTCAATATTGTACTTGAAGTCCTATCCAGAGCAATGAGACAACAAAAAGAGAACAAAGGGATACTAATTGGAAAGGAAGAAGTCAAATTATCACTATTTGCTGATGATATGATAGTATACTTAAGTGACCCCAAAAATTCCACTAGAGAGCTCCTAAAGCTGATAACTTCAGCAAAGTAGCTGGATATAAAATTAACTCAAGCAAATCAGTGGCTTTCCTCTACACCAAGGATAAACAGGCGGAAAAAGAAATTAGAGAAACAACACCTTTCACAATAGTTACAAATAATATAAAATACCTCGGTGTAACTCTAACTAAGCAAGTAAAAGATCTGTTTGACAAGAACTTCAAGTCTCTGAAGAAGGAAATCGAAGAAGATCTCAGAAGATGGAAAGATCTCCCATACTCATGGATTGGCCGGATTAATATAGTAAAAATGGCCATCTTGCCAAAAGCAATACAGATTCAAGGCAATCCCCATCAAAATTCCAACTCAATTCTTCACAGACTTAGAAAGACAAAGTTTCTTTTGAATAAATAAAAACTAAAAATAAACAACTAAGCAGTAAATTTGTCAACAGTTCAATTTTAAAGAAAGGCAAGAGAATAGTATTAAGGACTCTCAAATTTAATCATATTTTAAAAATTAATTCCAAAGCACAATGAAGAATGTTTTCAGCTATCGTACTGATAAGTACATATGTAAACATATTTTTAAATGGTAGGAAGTATGATGATGATAAATGAATACAGACAATTTTAATCTAATTTTCTGGACATAAGAAATAGAAACATACTTTGAGGTCTATATTATAATGATATAATAAATTAAAATGCACTCACAGTACACTCCAAATTGTACATCTAAATATTTACCTTGTAGAAATAGTTATACATATCTTAAATTTGAATGTAGCAATATTCAATACAGTGTTAGTGGTAAACCTAAAGTTAAATAATAAACAGACACTTTACTCTGGAAAAATTTAATATATCCTTTCAGTAGAATTTACATGTATATAAATACATATGCATATTTATATTTCAGAAAGAATGTTATATACTGCTAATATAGAATCACTTAATGAATGCACTATTAATATAAAAGTCTAAAATTTAGTTTATTGTATGATATTGAAAGATTCTGAAATAAAAATAGGAAACTCAAGGTGAAAAGAGTGATAAATTTTCATTCTATACAATTGCTCTGTATAACTTTTCTACATATAAACAGAATCTTTTTTTTTTCTAAGACAGGGTTTCTCTGTATAGCCTTGGCTCTCCTGGAACTCACTCTGTAGACCAGCTGGCCTCAAACTCAGAAATCCACCTGCCTCTGCCTCCTAAGTGCTGGGATTAAAGGCGTGCGCCACCACCGCCCGGCGAATCTTTGGTATTATATTCATTACTATATAAATATATAAGAAATATATGGTGTATTCATTTATTTTAAAGGCCATGTGTTTGTAGAACCTTCTTGTTAAAATATATATTATTATCTTTTTGCATTGCATGTGTCATAACCTATATTAGATATTTTTCCCATTTTTCATGTGTCTGAGGGGATGAGCATGTGTATGCATTTTTTCACATGGGTGGGAACAGGTGTGTATGCCTGAGTGTACATGTACATGTGTATGTGAATGTATGTGGAAGCCAGAGGTTGGTGTCAGGAATATCTTCCACCTTTTGCATTCAAACAGGGTTTCTCAGTCTAACCCAGAACTTACCAAGGCTTAACGCAGTATCTCCATTGGTGATATGTGGGATTTTCCTTAATTTTTAGATCTTCTTTATTGACTTCTACAAAGAAATTGGTGATCTTATTAACATGGAACTCACAGTTTTATCGTAACTTCTCCAGTCTCCTGGATTTGTATTGATCTTATGTCATCTTTAGAGTCAGTCAATTATAGGAATGGTGGTGGGGCAGGAACCAGAAAATGGCCTGTGTCTCCAGACTTCATATACACCATAAATTTATCCAAATGAGTATTCGAAACCTCAAACATTTCTGTAACTTTTATTTCGGATAACATAAATAGTTACTTCCTACAAATGATTTTTTTTCTTGGACAATTAAGAATTTTACAGTCCTATTAAGATTCACTCTAAGTAAAGTTTAATGACTAAAACATTTCAAGAATTTCTTGTACTTTATTTTGAAGTTTATTCCAAAATACTCTATTTTTATAATGGTGTCAAATATTCATTCTTTCAAGATTATTTTCTTGAAGGAAAAAAATAATAGGTATAAAATAAAATGGTCTCTATATTTTCCTATTACACCTCATACAAAATTATACAATTGTCGGGTATGGTGGGACATACCTGGAATGCCAGCCCTGAGGAGACTGAGCCAGGAGGATGTAGACTGAGGATAGTGATATCAATATTAAAAACAAAATGAAACAAAGAATAGTAAACAGAATAAATTTAATTCATGCTGTTGAATTAAATTCTTCCAGTGCATGCACAATCCACTGTTTCAGCGCACTGAATAGATTGATACTTGCCTGAAAGAGTTATTCAGCTGCCAAAAGAGCTTGGCTTCCCCCCAAAAGTGGCTTACCCGGTAACACTTTATGAGTGATTTGAAGAGGCCCTCATGGACCTAAAGAGAACACATCTGCCAGAAACCGAAATTACCCCGGAGACAGCAGGAACTTCTCTACAATGCAATCAATAGTCACAGCTCTTCATCTTCTCAGGGTTGACCAACTCTTAGGGTGCTCAGGTAAGAAGAGACATCCCGTGGTGTTTCATACTCAAAACGACTTGCTACTAACCTAAAAATAAATAGATCATAGGAAACTACATGTGGTAACAAATTTGTTACATGTGGTAACAAAGTGACCTCATTGAAAATACAAACTAAGAAACCATAAATGCTCATTTAAAAATTAAAAAGTGAAAAAGTCTGTTTTCACCTATATTTCATGGGGTTGGGGAGCTGTTGCTCAGATATACAGTTCCCACCTGGAACACATAGTGCTGGGCTTGAGACCTACTAATGAAAAATAAAACAAAACAAAAAAAAAACCAGAACAATGGAAAACAAACAAGCATCCAATGAATAAATAAATACTTAATATATATTTTCAATTAATGTCCAGTTTTCAAGAAAAAAGACCAGAAAGGTTTGCTTGCATCTTGTCTAGTAATTAGATTTAACTAAATAACTCTATCACAGTTAATAAACAATATTAATGCAAATATATACTCATTAAGGTTAACTTTTTAATTTTTAAATGTTTCCTCATAAGTTTTCTTCTCACATACAATTATGTTATACCTATTGATTCCTACAGCTGAGATCTTGACTATTATTTTTTACCTTTTTTTTATTGGATATTTTCTTTATTTACATTTCAAATATTATCCTCTTTCCCAATTTCCCCCCCCCCTGAGAAGCCCCCTATTCCTTTCCCCCTCCTGCTTCTATAAGGATGTACCCCACCCACCCACCTACTCCTGCCTCTCCGCCCTCACATTCCCCTACACTCAGGCATCGAGCCTTCACAGAATCAAGGGCCTCTTCTCTCGTTGATGCATGTACAAGGGCCATGGGTCCCTCCATGTGCACTCATTGGTCAGTGGCTTAGACCATGGGAGCTCTGGTTAGTTGATATTGTTTTTGTTCTTCCTATGGGGCTCCTTCAGTCCTTTCTCTAACTCCTCCATTGGGGACCCCATGATCAGTTCAATGGTTGACTGCTCTCAGGAGATAGCTATATCAGGCTCCTGTCAGCAAGCACTTCTTGGCATCCACAATAGTGTCTGGGTTTGGTGTCTGTATATGGGATAGATTCCCCAGGTAGGGCAATCTCTGGATAGCCTTTCCTTCAGTCTTTGTTTCACTCTTTCTCTCAGTATTTCCTCCCATGAGAATTTTGTTTCCCCCTTCTAAGAAGGACTGAAACATCCACACTTTGGTCTTCCTTCTTCTTGAGCTTCATGTGGTCTATGAATTGTATCTCAGTTATTCCAAGTGTTTAGGCTAATAGCCACTTATCAATGAGTGCCTACTATATGTGTTCTTTTGTGACTGGGTTACCCTACTCAGGATGATATTTTCTAGTTTCATCCATTTGCCTAAGAATTTCATGAATTCATTGTTTTTAATAGCTGAGTAGTACTCCATTTTGTAAATGTACCACATTTTCTGTATCCATTCCTCTGCTGAGGGACATCTGAGTTGTTTCTAGCTTCTGGCTACTATAAATAAGGCTGCTATGAACATAGTGAAGCATGTGTCCTTATATGTTGGAGATCTTGACTCTTACTGTTTGTCTTAACACCTTCTTGGCAAGGGAAAATCAGTTTTCTCCATGAGAGGGATACTCTAGGAAAGGTCTCATGTTCAGGAGTAGTTGATCAACATGTCATTGACCCAACAGTTTTTGTATGTTTTTATTTTGTTAAAGTATGATGTTGTGTTTTGCTTTGTTTTGTTTCTTTTGGGGTGTTGTTTTATTTTGTTTTCTTGGTTGGGAGATTGTTGTATTGGGTTTTTGAGAAAAAACTTACAGTTGATTGGGTAGGATGAGGGAAGAATCTGAAAGGACTTGAGAGAGGGAAACAATATGATAAAAATAAATTTATAATAAATAAATTTACAAAATTTTATTATATAAATTATATATAAAGATGTATGGATATAGATATAGATGAGAGAGAGAGAATTGCTTCCTTCCACTGGATTCTGTAGGCTATATCCAAGCATATATATCTACCCTTCATGATTAATACTTTTCCCTGGTCAACACCTTGAATGACTACCATCTTACATACTCTAGTGACAGCAGATAGGCCAAGAAGAATTCCTTCTAGTATTGTATGCTACATTATCTGTTTCATTCATTACTCTATAACTAAAGCATTCAGTACAGGATTGAGGTGCTACTGGAAATTGAAGGACTTATAAGAGTTAATATTTTTTTTAAAGATTTATCATTTCCATGGCATAGAGAATGAAGTTATTAGTAGAAAAAGTAGGTGATTCCAGAAATATTTAGGAACTGACAAAAGGTTAAGGAATTTGGCTTACACAACTGGGTAGATTACGTGGCTGTTTCATGACGTGAACAACTTTTGGTTGTAAAGAAAAGACACAAGAAGTTATAAGTATGGTGAACCAGAAGAGCTCTAGCTATTCCCAAGAGGTGTGACTATTGGTGGATACCTTGAAAGACTTCAAAATCAAAGGCAGAGCCTAAAAATAGAAACCAGCATTGGTTCTAGTCATTGATAGTCATAAATCTGTGTAAAGTCACATGAGAAGCAACTGTAAACAGCTGTGCAAAAACAGGGCCTGAAATCTAGCCTACAGTAACTGTATAGTGAACTGACTAGTTGGGGTAATAATCCTGCAAGAGATAAGAGTTAAAATAAAAGAGTTTTAAAGTATTTATGTAAGTCAACCAAGGAAAAGCTCATGCTTTGTACTATAGTAGATCACATTAGTCTGTAAGGCAGAATCTTTCTGCAAAGTGTGAATCATTTGATGGTAGCACTAAGGATAAAAGTGAGTATTTTTTTTTTATTTTAAGGAAGTAGATTTGTAAAATGCACCTCCCCGACTCAAACTTGGTAGGGCTTATACTATTCCATATATCGGATTCTCACTTAATCTGCAAAATCCTCTTTTCAGTAAATTTTATTAAACTTCCTTTGTTTAAGTTCAGGAAATTGAAACTGCTTAATCACTTTTACAAGAATATAAAACTAATAAATGGTAGAAGATTTGAATTTAGGTTATTAACACTGCTAATTATGTGTTCTTCTCAGTCTTATATGCAGCAGAAAATTTCAAAGTTGAACACTAAAGGCAATATATATATATATATATATATATATATATATGTGTGTGTGTGTGTGTGTGTGTGTGTGTGTGTGTGTGTGTATGTGTGTGTGTGTGTATATATCAACATTTGAATATTTTCACTTTATTCTAGCATTAAATTATTAAATAACTTCCATGAACTATAATTTAAAATAATGTAGGTGTGTTTGGTAACTTTCTGGTATCTTTTTATACTCTAAAATAAAAATACAGCCTTTTCATGAGGACACAGCTAACCTTGGTGTTCATGAAGTTTAAAACACAGTGAAGTCAAGCTAGTGAGATGAAAAATGGAACCTGCCACCAAGCCTGGCAACCTAAACTAAATCCCCAGGATCAATATCACAGGAGAGATCCAATTCCAGGAAGCTGTCCTCTGATTTCAACATGTATGCAATGGTATATATGCATACACAAACACACACATATTTTCACAAACAAATTCTCTCCCTGTGTGTGTTTGCCTGTCCATATTTGTCTCTGTCGCTGTCTCTCTGTCTCTGTCTCTCTCTCTCTCTCTCATACACACACACACACACACACACACACACATACACACACACACACACACACACACACACACATACACACACACACACACACAAACACACACATTAAATGTAAAAATAAAATTGAAATAGAACACAAAGGCATCATAACTTACACTCTGTCTCTAAGGTCACATTGCAAGTTATTCCATAAATAATCTCTACCCACCAATTTCTGTCTATAGTTCTTTTGCTTCTATTTGGTTGATTTCAGCCCTGAGTTTGATTATTTCCTGCCAACTCCTCCTCTTGGGTGAATTTGCTTCTTTTTGTTCTAGAGCTTTCAGACGTGCTGTCAAACTGCTAGTGTATGCTCTCTTCAGTTTCTTTGTGGAGGCACTCAGAGCTATGAGTTTTCCTCTTAGCACTGCTTTCATTGTGTCCCATAAGACTGGTTTTGTTGAGGCTTCATTTTCATGAAACTCTAGGAAGTCTTTAATTTCTTTCTTTATTTCTTCCTTGACCAAGTTATCATTGAGTAGTGTTGTTTCCATGTGTATGTGGGCTTTCTATTGTTTATGATGTTATGGAAGAGCAGCCTTAGTCCATGGTGATCTGATAGGATGCAAGGAATTGTTTCAATCTTCTTGTTTCTGTTGAGACCTGTTTTGTGACCAATTATACGGTCAATTTTGAGGAAGGTATCATGAAGTACTGAGAAAAAAAGTATATTCTTTTGCTTTAGGATGAAATGTTCCATAAATATCTGTTAGATCTATAACTTGTGTTAGGTTCATAACTTGTGTTAGTTTCACTGTCTCTGTTTAGTTTCTCTTTCCAGGATCTGTCCATTGCTGAGAGTGGGGTATTGAAATCTCCCACTATTATTGTGTGGGGTACAATGTGTGCTTTGAGCTTTGGTAAAGTTTCTTTTATGAATGTAGATGCCCTTGCATTTGGAGCATAGATGTTCAGAATTAAGAGTTCATCTTGGTAGATTTTTTTTCCTTTGACCAGTATGAAGTGTCCTTCCTCATCCTTTTTGATAACTTTTGGTTGAAAGTTGACTTTATTTGATATTAGAATGGGTACTCCAGCTTGTTTCTTGGGACCATTTGCTTAAAGAACTGTATTCCAACTTTTTACTCTGAGGTAGTGTCTGTCTTTGTCACTGAGGTGCATTTCCTGTATGCAGCAAAATGCTGGGTCCTGTTTATGTATCTAGCCTATTAGCCTATGTCTTTTTATCAGGGAATTGAATCCTTTGATGTTAAGAGATATTAAGGAAAAGTGATTGTTATTCCCTGTTATTTTTGTTGTTAGCGGTGGCATTATGTTTGTGTGCCTATCTTCTTTTGGATTTGTTGAACATTACTTTCTTGCTTTTTCTAGGGTGTAATTTCCCTCCTTGTATTGGTGTTTTCCATCTATTATTCTTTGAAGGGCTAGATTTATGGAAAGATATTATGTAAATTTGGTTTTGTCATGGACTATCTTGTTTTCTCCATCTATAGTAATTGAAAGTTTTGCTAGGTATAGTAGTCTGGGCTGGCATTTATGTTCTCTTAGGGTCTGTATAACATCTGCCCAGGATCTTCTAGCTTTCATAGTCTCTGGTGATGTCTAGTGTAATTCTGATAGGTCTGACTTTATATGTTACTTGACTTTCTCCCTTACTGCTTTTAATATTTATTTTAATCTTTCTTTATTTAATGTATTTGGTGTTTTGATTATTATGTGATGGGAGGAATTTTCAGTCTATTTGGAGTTCTGTAGGCTTCTTGTATGTTCATGGGCATCTCTTTCTTTAGGTTAGGGAAGTTTTCTTCTATAATTTTGTTGAAGATATTTACTGGCCCTTTAAGTTGGGGTACTTCACTCTCCTCTATACTATTATCCTTAAGTTTGGTTTTCTCATTGCGTCCTGGATTTCCTGGATATTTTGGGTTAGGAGCTTTTTGCTTTTTGCATTTTCTCTGATTGTTGTGTCAGTGTTTTCTAAGGTATCTTCTGCTCCTGAGATTCTCTCTTCTATCTCTTGTATTCTGTTGGTGATGCTTACATCTATGACTCCTGATCTCTTTCCTAGGTTTTCTAACTCCAGGATTGCCTCCCTTTGTGTTTTCTTTATTGTTTGTATTTCTATTTTTAGATCTTGGATGGTTTTGTTCATTTCCTTCACCTGTTTGATTGTGTTTTCCTGTAATTCTTTAAGGAATTTTTATGTTTCCTCTTTAAGGGCTTGCAGCTGTTTACCTGTATTCTCCTGTATTACTTTAAGGGAGTTATGTCCTTCTTTAAGTCCTACATCATTGTCATGAGAAGTGACTTTAGATTGGAATCTTGCTTTTCCAGTGTGATGGTGTGTCCAAGACTTGTGGGAGAATTGGGTTCTGATGATACCAAGTAACCTTGGTTTCTGTTGCTTCTGTTCTTATGCTTGCCTCCCACCATCTGATTATCTCTAGTGCTCCCTGTTCTCGGTATATCTGACTGGAGCCTGTCCTTCCTATAATCCTGGTTGAGTCAGAACTCCTCAGAGTCCTGCTGTCTCTGTGATCCTGTGATTCTGGGATCCTGTAATCTGGAGATTCTGGGTGTGTTAAAGTTCCAGGGTATCAAGCTGCCTCTGTGACCCTGAGATCCTGGTATGACCAAGCTCCTGGGATCCAGGACCCCAGTATCCTAAGATCCTGTCTTGTAAAAGCGCCTGGGAGTTGACCCTCCTCTGGGGGCTGTGGGACTGACCGCCAAGTTTGGGCCCGAGGTAGCTACCCACCAATTTCTAGATATCAGTTTTCAATCTTCATTTTAATTAATGGTAGACTCTAAGGGCAAACCAAATAACTATCTTTAAAGCAGCTGCATGTTTATGATGGCTAATAATTTAATCTTCTTATATACAAAGTACAAATACAAACATACAAAAGTAACTATACATCATCATTTCCTTATTTCAGAATGTTTGTTGTATCAAGGTTCTAGACAAAGAAGAATCATTACTGCGTGAATGACTATGTCTGAAAATCAAGCATCCTCAAAAGCATGACAAACCTACCTTGTCTCTTCAGTAAAGGAGAAGAGTATAAAATGTATAAACAGTAATAATTATTTTGTACATAGTGAGACAACCATTTTGAATTCATATTCTTTAAGTCTCTACTCTGAAGTTTATAGCTGTGGCTGTAAATGCCAATATCACATTAACTATTAAAACCAAAGAGAAAAAAATCTGAAGAGGCAAATAAAATTTCACATTTACAGAAAAATTAAAAGATTAAAAATTAACACTTTTTCATTTGTGTGTATACATGTGTTTGTGTGTCTGTGTTTGCACACATGTGTTTTAAAGCTATGCATGTGCAGCTGTACCTGTAGAGTTCAGGGGACAGTTTTGGTTATTGTTTCTCAAGAGCTACCCACCCCTTTCCTACCCCCTCCCCCACTTTTTTCCTGACATAGTGTAGTGGCTATTCCTGGTTGTCAACTTGACTATATCTTAAATGAACTACAATCCAGAATTAGAAGGCTCACCTGTGGCCCTAATCTGGAGGCTGGGAGATACAAGTTTCTGACCTGAATCTTGACATGGAGACCTTGAGGAATAGTGGCTATGAATCCCAGAGGATTAAGATAGAAAGTTCTATGAGTTCAAGATCATCTGGAATTAAAGGTGTGGTGGCATAGTGGCTATAAATCCGAGAAGATTAAGACTGGAAGATCTACGAGTTCAAGCAAGGTCATCTGGGGTTAAAGGTGTGGTGGCACACACCTTTAACCTGGGCCACACTTTTTGCTGGAGACCCATATAAGGACATTGGAAGAAGGAAGGCTCTCTCTGCTTCGCCTGCTTGCCTTGTGGGACTGAGCAACTGCTGGATCCTTGGACTTCACAGCTGCTGCCGCCCATTGTTGGGAGTTGATTGTTGGGAGTTGGACTACAGACTGTAAGTCATCAATAAAATCCTTTACTACATAGAGACTACCATAAGTTCTGTGACACTAGAGAACCCTGATTAAGACACATAGTATCTTCTACTGGTCTGAAACTCACCAAATATTCAAGCTGGATTGCTAGTAAGCTCTGGGATTTGACTGTCTCTACCTCCCCATTGCTAGCTCTACCAATACACACCACATGTGGGTTCTGCTGTGAATATTTTACCAACTGAGCTATCTTCCCTTTCCTGAGGATTTTTTGATGTTATGATCAGCCACTGCTTCAAAACTCTAATCATCTATATGGGACTTTATTTAGACTCCTCTCTTCTTCATATATTTATTTTTATTCTTCTCTCATACAACACATCCCAACTGCAGTTTCCATTGCCTCTACTACTTCTAGTCCCTTGCCTGCCCCCAACCACTCCCTTTCTGCCAGATCCACTCCTCCATTTCTCTTCAGAAAATAGAAGGCCTTCCAGGGATATCAACTGAACATAACATAACAAGTTACAATAAGACTAGACACAAACCCTTATATCAAGGCTGGACAAGGTAATCCAGTAGGAGAAAAAGGATC
This sequence comes from Montemys delectorum, assembly GCA_019843815.1. Classification (NCBI taxonomy): domain Eukaryota; kingdom Metazoa; phylum Chordata; class Mammalia; order Rodentia; family Muridae; genus Montemys; species Montemys delectorum. The sequence goes on from JADRCD010213852.1 coordinate 26,474, forward strand.
CCAAGAACAAGCAAAAGAGTACCAGAAAACACCAAGCTAACCTTTCCCAAGACTCAGCAAAAACGAAGTTTGAAATGGTTTATCATTTTTTAAAATAGTTTGAAACTGTAGACAAATATTAATGAAAAGTTATATTGCTATGAACAACTTTATTTTACATCTTGCCACAATGATTCTTCTAATAGAAATAGATCATTCAGATGTTTTCTGTCTGGCATTCTGGATGATTCACCATGTGGACTGTGTCATTTCACAGCACATACTCTTTCCTTGGTGATAAACAGTAACCATGTATTCAGAGAACTCTGCAAGTTACTAGAGATGTGAGCTTCCTTTTTGGCACTTAGAGTCAAATAGAAATGTAAAAAGTCAACATTCTCAGTTTTCTGCAGTTTATGACTTCACACTACTTCCTTTTGCTTCCTTGTCTCCAAAATACTTTAAAGGATGTGACTGTCAGTGGACTGCATTTACTTTTAAACAAAAATGTAATTCAAAACAAGTTTCATTGTTAGTGGGACTTTCATAAAGGTGACTGTACTTTTTTTTAGAAGCCTGATTTATTTACACATTCCCTCACTCCCAGACATTGTATTCTATTATAATAAAACTTGCAAATAGAGTTGGCTCTATGGAGCAGTGTGGATTTAATACAAAGAGTATAAGTAAGGTATTTGTTTACAATGAGAATTTCCAAAGATTATTTCATCTAAGTAAAAAATACAACATAGCTGTATCTGCTATTATGTAATTGAAACTTTGAATGTGAAATTATAGTAACAGGCATTTTCTTTCACATGTGATTAAGCAGTATAGCATTTAGAAGATTAATAAAATCTAGTTATTTTATTGTGTGTAATAATGACTTGGTGTCTCCAAACATGAAAACATGTTATCATTTATCTAGATCAGTGGTTCTCAACCTGTGGGTCTTGACCCTTTTAGGGGTCCTAGATGAGTTATCCTGCATAGAAAATACTTACATTAAAACTCATAACAGTAGCAAGATCATAGCTATAAAGTAGCAATAAAATAATAATTTTATTATTATTTATTACAATATATAATTGTGGTTCATCACAACATGAGGGACTGTTTTAAATGGTTGTAGCTTTAGTAAGGTTGAGAGCTCCTGGTCTAGATGCTTGTATCCTAAATTTGAAGAAAAAAAAAATCACTGACCCAACTTCTTTTTCAAATATAAATCAGATTTACATAGAAATATATGTTTAGCTGTCAGATATAAATAATAATAAATTGTAATAAATTGTTTTTATTGTAACAAAATTTTATTTCATATTCTTCCTTTAAAACTTGAGTGTATGGGCCAGGCAGTGGTGGCGCACGCCTTTAATCCCAGTACTTGGGAGGCAGAGGCAGGCGGATTTCTGAGTTAGAGGCCAGCCTGGTCTACAGAGTGAGTTCCAGGACAGCCAGGGCTATACAGAGAAACCCTGTCTCAAAAAAAAAAAAAAAATACTTGAGTGTATGTATATGTGTCTATGCAGTGGTATGTGGACCTGAAGTGGTTGTGGGGGTCAGAGGTATTAAAGCCTCCTAGACTCAGAGTTATAATCCAACAGTGGTGCTGAGATCTGAACTCAGGTCTTCTGCAAGAACAGTGTGTATATTCTTTTTTTCTTTTTTTTTTTTTTTTTTTGGTATTTTACTTATTTACCTTCCTGGTTTCCCCTCCACAAACTCAGTATCCCATCTCCCCTCCCTTCTGCTTCTATGAGGGTGCTCACTCACCCATTCACCTACTCCAGCCTCGACACCATAGCATTTCCCTATGCTGGGGAATCAAGACCAAGGGCCTCTCCTCCCATTGATGCCAGATAAGGCAATTCTCTGCTACCTATGCAGCCAGAGCCATGGGCCCCTCCATGTGTACTCTTTGGTTGGTGGTTTAGTCCTTGGGAGATCTGGGGGCATGGGGGGGGGGGTCTGGTTGGTTGATATTGATGTTCTTCCTATAGTGTTGCAAATCCCTTCAGCTCCTTCAGTCCTTCCTCTAACTCCTCCAGTGGGTCCCCGTGTTCAGTCCAATGGATTACTGCAAGCATCCTCATCTGTATTGGTCAGGCTCTGGCAGAGCCTCTCAGGAGACAGCTAGGTTAGGCTCCTGTCAGCAAGCACTTCTTGGCATCAGCAAAAGTGTCCAGGTTTGATAGCTACATATGGGATGGATCCCTAGGTGGAGCAGTCTCTGGATGACCTTTTCCTTCAGTCTCTGCTCCACTCTTTGTCCCTGTATTTCCTTTAGACAGGAGAGCAATTCTGGGTTAAAATGTTTGAGATGGGTGGGTGGCCGAATCCCTCAACCAAGGGCCGTGTCTAACCTCTGGATATGGTTTCTACAGGTTCTCCCTCCCCTTTGTTGAATATTTCAGCTAATGTCACCCCCATTGAATCCTGGGAACCTCTTGCTTTCCTGGAATCTGGGGCTTTCTACCCCCAGTTCCCCATCACCCACTGCTATATACCTCTGTTCAACTTCTCCTCCCACACCTGATCCTGCCCCCATTTTTCCCCTCTCCCTCCTCTCTCCCTCCCAAGTCCCTCCCTCATCTATTCGGTCCCTTAATTCCTACTTTTTAATTAGATAACTGAGTGCATTTATATGTACGTGTATGTGTGTATGCGTACATGTATGTGTGTGTGTGTGTGTGTGTGTGGTTGTCACATGTGTATGTAAGTTCCCTTGTTATTTACTTGTTCACTTGATATAAGCTAAGTTATCCAGAAAGAGGGAATCTCAGTTGTCAAAATGCCTCCACTAGATTGCCCGTATGCAAATCTGTGGAGCATTCTCCTGATTAACACTGTGGGTGTTGTCTCCCTTGGACAGGTGGTCCTGGGCAATACAGGAAAACAAACTGAGCAGGCTGCAGGGAGCAAGTCATTAAGCAGGATCTCTACAAGGTCTCTGTTTCAGCTCCTGCTTCCAGGTTCCTTCTTGGATCCCGCTTTGACTTCCCTCAGTGATGTTGTGTGACCTGAGAGCTATAAGGTGAAATAAACTCTTTCCTCTCCAAGACACTCTTGGCCATGGTGCTTTATCATATGAATAGAATGCCTAACTAAGAGAATATATGCGGTGGTTTGAATATGCCTGGCCCAGGGAGTCGCACCATTAGGAGGTGTGGCCTTGTTGAAGGACTTGTGTCACTGTGGAAGTGGGCTTTGAGACCATCCTCCTAGCTTCCTGCAAGTCATTCTTCTCCTGTATGTCCTCAGAACAAGATATAGAACTCCTCAGTGCCATGTCAGCTGAATGCTACCATGATAATTGACTGAACCCCAGAACCAGTAAACCAAACCCAATCAAACATCCTTTATAAGAGTTGACTTGGTCATGCTATCTCTTTACAGAAATGGTAATCCTAACTAAGACAATATGTATGGGTGCATGTACATGCATGTTCATGGAGGCCAGAAGTTAAAGTTGGGTATCTTCCTCAGTAGCTACTTGCTTTAACATCTCGGTCTCTCTCTCTTTGTCTCTCCTTGTGTCTCTGTCTCTCTGTCACTGTCTGTCTGTGTGTTGTATCTCTCTCTTTCTCTCTCTATCTCTGTCTCTGTCTCTGTCTCTGTCTCTGTCTCTGTCTCTGTCTCTGAACCTAAAGCTCATGGACTTAACAAGAATACAAGAATGGCTGGCCATCAAGATCTAAAGATCCTCCTGTCTCTGCTTCTTCTGCAATGGGACTACAGAACAGTCCCACCTGCTTTTTATTTTTTATGATAGTTCCAGGGATTACATTTATAGATTTGTGCTCATGAAGCAAGCATTTAGCCAAGTTAACTATCTCATCAAGTCTTTAAACCTGAAAGTTATACATCAAACTTCAGTTCCATCAGTTTATGTCATTGTTTCTTTGTTAAGCAATATAACCATGATTTCTACTGAATAAGTTTATAAATGATTTAAGCTGTGATAGGTACATTCCTTTAATCCAAATATTTGGGAAGCAGAAGCTTGCAGACCGGTGTGAGTCCAAAATCAGCCTGGTTTACATACCAACTTCCATAATAATCAGAGCTACAAAGTGAGATCCAGTCTCAGAGAAAGAAAGAGAGAAACAAATTTATAACATTTAAATATGATATAAAATTATTGCATTAAAAAATCAAAGACTAGATGGTAAACAGAGGGTCAGAGAACAAGGTAAAATGTTCCTTATTAAAATGTCATCAAAAGGTTAAAATATGAATGAAAAGTCTTATAAAGTTTGTTTGTGAATGTGAAAAGTTTTAAACAGAATAGATAAAAATATTAACAGGGGCACACTGACAATGGATCAGTGCATAATGATTTAACATAATTATTTTGCATGCTTAAAAATTGATGTCTATAGAAATTTAACATATTAATAACTAAGGAGAAACATTAACAAGTACTTTTAGTGTAGAGCAATATGATTTAACTTTAATGCAATTGAATTTTCAGAAATTTTGTCCATTTAATTTAATTAATTTTGTTTTAATTGATTTTTCAGTGAATTCTTATTATGGCACTCATTCCCTGGTGTGCCAATTTCTCATCATGGTTTACTTTAAAAAAAACAACAACAAACAAACAAAAAGAAAACTCTGCTAGCTTATACAAGTACATGCATCTTAGAAGAAAATACCCAAATATTTCTATTAGAATTATATCTAAAATCTTTGTTTATTAGCTTGTCAGAAAGTAGGTCATTACAAGGCATAATTAACATACCTGTTTACAGCATTCTTGGCTTATACAATTATCACAGAGAGCTACAGTTATTAAAGCAACACTAAAATTGAAATTGACATTAAGACATGCTTTGACTGATTGACAGAAGTGTTTCCAGGCCAAGGTGTGTCTTAAGATGGCTTTATTGTTTGTCTGTACAGAGGATCTAATCCACGTTCCTGATGTTAGAAGGCTAGAGGCAATTTGAAAGAGACACTTGGGTATATACAAATGATAAACAATTTTCCAAATAGTTTATCGCGTACAACATGTTTTCTTTCAAAATAATTAACATAAGGAGTTTGGGGGTATCCTTTTCCCTGAAGGTCTGCACCAGCTCTGGTACAGTATTTTTTTTTAAAACAGTGTTGTTTTTTAAAGCAGAAATATACAAGCTTAAATTATACTTAAACAGTTAATGAATGCTAACCAATACATAATTCTTAAACTATAATTCATTAACAGATATGCTTTTGAGGATTTTTTTTTACAATTACTGAATGTATATTAGACATAGTATGTGAAGTAATACAGTAGGATGTGAAATGTTATTCATATACCACCATCATTTTTAACTATACATCTCTTCTTAACTGTGCACTGTTAGCTAGAAATAGCCATAGAGGAAGCACATACAGCCTGGAAAATGGGAAACTCAACAAATGAGATTAATAGCATCCACCGATATAATACAGATCTCATTAATCACTCAAAGAAATACAGTGTTTCATGGAAGTAGAAATTTAAACTCAGCAACATTAATTGAATTGTGATGGGCCAATCATCTCACAAGTGTTAGTAGCAACTCAATCTACTTAACCCTAAGTCAATATGATTTTAGTGATGCTTTGGTCATAAGCAGACAGTAACAACATCACAACTGTCAATATCACAGAGGCCTTTCTTAAGAGTCTGGTTGCGAGAAGTACGCTGTGGATTATCCCTTTATTGTCACAGAACAGTTACAATCCTCAGCTCTGTAAGGATGAAATAGGCCTGTACCTTTGTAAGTTTAGTTTTCATTCTGGAATTAAGATACAAGTTCAGAACTCTCTGACCCCGAGGCTAGAACTCAACTTAATAATCATCCCAATAACCTTCAAGACCGAAGCAAAAAAGTGGATCAAGCAATAATAACACAGGAAGAATTTTTAAAATATCACTGGGATAAAATTGGGAATCATTTTTATTTGACTTTAATTCTTACTATTTTAAGATTTCAAGTAATATAAAATTATAAATTTATCTATGCCCTTGTTTTTTATTTCCATTAATATGTATGTGTATAGATAGATAGGTGGGTAGGTAGGTAGGTAGATAGATAGGTACACAGATACATAGATAGATACATAGATACGTAGATAGATACATAGATACATAGATAGATATATGGATGAAGGATAATTACCCTCATGCTATAATCTGAAAAGGTTAAGATCTTATAATTTAGGATTTTATAATTTAAAAATGTCTTTTGATGAAAAGATAACCAAAATGTGATATAAATTTTGGCACTAAAAAGTAGAAAATAAAGGCAAAATATTACTTAAATTTGAAATACTGCTTTACTCATTTAAAAATTTTACTCACTTAAAATAACTCCACCAAATATTGACCTTAAGTAATGAGGACTAGAATGTGAAATATTATTTCAAAATGTGAATAAAAAGTAGTCTAACAAACACTGAGATTTCAGTAAAAGAACATATGACTGATAAATAAGGATAAAATGCAACGACAACAGGAGCATTAAGACCTAAGATAAAAGGCTCCATGAGAAGAACAGAGGAAAAGATTAGAAGAAACACCAGATCTTCCTGAGTGGAGCTGATACCTTCAGAGGACTCAAAATGGATGCTTTCTAGTGAAAATGTCACTACTTCAGATTAAGTATTTCTTGAAGATACAAACTTCTATACAGGTGAGTCATAAACATTTTCTGAAAGTAGGAACGTGATTACTGTATCAGTCTGATGAGGTTTGCTTGCTTGTTTGTTTGTGTATTGTCTAGCTGTATACCAAGCTGGCCTCAAACTCACAGTAATTTGCCTACCTCTACTTCCCCAGTACAGTGATGAAAGGTATGCATCACCACACCCAGCCTTAACTGTATTCTTAAGTTAATGTACTACCAGAAAGTTTTAAATTAAAGGAAAATGTTATAACTTGTCACCTTGGGATAGCTAATAATTAAGGGCAAAATCAATTTTATGACAGACATATTTTGTTTACTCAGTATTATTTATATTGTCAAGTACCTATGCATCTCATAGCTAAAATTCAAATTCAATGAGGGTAATACATTACCCTCACTGCTCTTCACTTTTTTCTTTTATTCTTAAAGGAATCATTTTACTACAATCAAAATTTTTCAATTTTTATTTTCTCTAGAACTTAAAGAAAGCCTTAAACTGATAAATGACTATAAGTATTCTATGTAATTAAGTTCCATTAAAAATTCTATCTGGAATAACATATAAAACCCAAACATTTATAAGTACAGATATTGTTGTTGAAAGAAAGTTTATCTGTATTTTTATAAAATGTATTTTGATTTTGTAAGAACTAGAGTAATCCTGACAACTGTAATGTGAGAAAAGACAGCTAATAAAAATCTTCTCTTTTCACTGATTAAAAGAAAATGTTTTGTTCAGATTCTTCAAATACAGTGGAAGAAGTACGTAACACTATGAACCTTAAACTGTTCTTTTCAGAGAGAATAAACCTTGGCAGAGTGATAAGGACTCACACAATTCAACTCAAAAGGTCTTAAGAGAATGGCTTTAGTTCAGCTCTCAAGTTCTGATTGTTTTAACAACTCGGAATTAACCATAACTTTTGTTTTGCACAGTGAGAATTTTAGTTTAGAATATCATTGATCTAAAAGTTATAGCGCCAATGCATTAAGTAATTTTTTAAAAAAGAAATTGAGCACAACAGAAACAAAAATATCTTCTTTACGTGGAAATTGATTTATTGACATTTTCAAAGCTGTAATTTTGTTTTAAAACATTACCCTAAATAACATTTTTATACCACAACATCGTGATTAAATCACTCTTAAAGCCCATAATCTTCTCAAGAGACATTTTACGTTCTTTTTAACCTACAACTTCAAAATACTTGGTTTTTGCAAAATTGAAGACTTCATTCATCCTAAAAAGAGCAAGTTTGGTGGGCATTTGGGGATGCATTTTATTTCTACTGTTTCTTTTTCTTTTTTTACACTGTATCTTTTAAATATTGTCAATATATATGTTTGTGTATATATTTCAAGGCAATGGACATTTTAAAATTGAAACTTCACTACGAATTTGCCAGCTGCACTTTAGATTGCAAAAGGGCCTCAAGGAACCAAGTCCAGAGAGATTAAATCACTATCTGAAGTGTGAAACTATTCAGAGACATTGTGAAGTCTTTTATCTCAGGAGAAACTCAGTGAAAGGAATAAAGCCTGCGTGTCCATTTCCTTCTGCTTTTCTCATTAGAAGCACCCTGACTCTGAGGCTAGAAAAATCTAGCATAACAAGATATCCTTTGAAAGCAAAGTACTCTCCACCTAGAACATCCCACGTGTGCACATGTACACTCTTTGTGCATCACTTTCAGTATACTAACTGATCTATTTTGTCACTTTTTTTACAATTGCAATCATGAATGACAGTGTTGCTTTTTAAAAGTTAATATACTTTTGTTAAAATTTTGATAAATACCTTCCATATACCTCCTTATCTGGAAAACTACAATAAATATGTTTAAAACTAAGAGGAAAGCATGTATCTCCCATGCTGGATAGCAGCACAACAAACATATTCTTCAGCTGTTCTCAAGACTGTGTTTTGAAAAGGAAATATTATCTCAGAACAATGTGATAAAACTTCATCGTATATTGCAATTCCCCTGTGCTAACCATAGCTGATGCCAACACATGTTCTGCATAAGTAGGGAAACACAAATTGAACTCAAAATGCCCCAAGAGTATTGTCCTCCGTAACACCCTGGTGTCCTGTGTGTGGCTGAATGAATAACAATTGAGTGAGCTATTAAGATGCTAAACAAAAGTCATCTAGGCCTGTAATATGACTGTAACCGTATCTCAATACTGTATTTGTTTTTATTAGTTTGTGCAGAATAAGTCTTTTAATTTTAAAGCAATCGCACTGGGTTGAAGATAATTTACTCCAGGAATCTTTCTGAAAAGGAATCCAGCTGTAGTTCTTCCTAATTCTTACATGTTTGGTATCACAGGCATCTAGAGCTGTGGATCATGTAACTTGCAGAATTTTTGCTTTACAAGCTCCAGATGTAAATGTTAGTCTTTAGCTTTTAGTTTAGTCACCTAATAAAATTACATATAAAATGAGAGTTGCTTGACTTGATTGTTCTATAATGAGAAATTTTTCATTATGATTGATATGATATTTTCAAATAATACTTGAAAGCATGAATTAAGGGCTCTCAAGTATATACATACACAAATACACACTTGCACATATACAAATAAACAAACATTACCTTTCTTAAATACATTTTTATTGTATACTCTGTCCTTTAACCAGACTGCTGAATTTCCACATAATTCTATCTCTATTTCTATCTCTCTGTCTATTACTCTTTCTCCATAGAACCATAGCCATTAGGGAGCTTAACATTATCTTTCCAAATGTGAACTGTGGTCCATGTGATGCACTTGTACATAATATGTGTAGTGTGTGGGGTTGGGTTCAGAGAGAAACAGGAGAAAAGCACATCATGGTATTTTGCTTCTGCTCATATTCAATAAATATTATGATCAGGACTAAATACATTATAAATATTTACATTTCATCTAAATTTTAGGATAGTTATTTTCCCTGGAATAAATATTTCCTATAAAATGTGTTGGGGATGTGCTGATGTAACAAGACTCTAAAAACCCCAAGAGAGCTGCACCAATTTACATAGTGCAGGCAGATGTGATGTGAGCCTTCCATTATAGTCTTGTCATTTTATATACTTGCCCATCTCTCTGTATGTTAGAAGAATTTTCTTAGTTCTAATATTAATCAGTTATTACTTAGGCCCCAGTTTCATATTTTTTTAAGATATTTTATGAAGGGAAAATATTTTTCTCTCAGATTAGCACACATTGGATTGAAAGACTGAGATCTATAAGGCCATGGGCTGCGTTCTGCAGGGATAGGTTCTGGTTGAATGAGATCTGGGATGTGTGCCAAATTAATAGAAAAAATCCTGTTCTTCCTCTCCAATAGCCACAGTGTTCATTATTAAGAAAAGCATATGAACCACAGGATTTGATTTTAATAATACCAATGTCTTCATTAATCTGTATGTTCCATTTAGCCTCATTACTGAGCAAATGCTGAATTAATGAATGCACATTATTGTTGGACTGTACTTGCAAATCCTCCCTCCCCTCTTTTATCATTCATTCAGGGCCATCATGCATACGTCACGTTTTAAAACAGGTCTGTGGTCCTCACTGCTTTCTTTCCCCTTCTCTGAGGGGTGGGGGGAGAATTGTGGTTGGGCCTCCAGAACAGAGTGTTGGAATTACTGATTTTCATTCAAAATGGTAATATATGTTTGTGTAGTTGTTGTTCTTGCATTGTGATGCTATCAAGTCAAAAGGGTCTCCCTGTCACCTGGAACGGAGATGATATTTCCTCGATAGTCTCTGGGCCGCCTTCTAAATCAAGAGTGGTGATAGCCAACACTGCTTTGTATCCATGGAACAAATAGTGGCCTTTGTCCCACACAAGTCCCTAAACAAACTTAATCTCTCTAACACTGTGACAGATGACATTTAGATGTCCTTGTTACCCTTAAAATGAGTTTTATTGACAATCAGAGAACAAAAAGAAGCCCCAGATAAAGCCCAATGTTTTATAGGCTGGCTAACAACATCTCAGTGGCGAGGGTGAGGAGAAAGCCTGAAGTTGCCCCCATTTTCCCCTGCTTTGCCATATCACCATGACAACAGATATAGAAATCACTTAGTGACTCCTAGAAAGAAAACACAGTGACACAGTACCCCTTGTATGGCGAATCAAACTAAAGCCTTCATTCAAATGGCTATTCAGCTTGGGCATTCATGTAGAGGATAGAGTGGATTTTACACAGGTAACTACAAGAGAAAGGCCAGCAAGCCCTCTAGCCATAGCATATGGCAAACTCTCTGTCTAATTAATGCATCCTCAATAGAATTTATCCATTTTAAATTTGTTTTCTTTTCCTTGAAACATCATTAATGTAAAGGGCAACATTAATCAACATCATGGAACTTAAAAGGGCATTAAAGAGTGATCTTTTTTCCTATGCAACAAGAGCCTTTTCAAGTAGTTGTGTTAACGACACTGAATTGAAGGCACAATCTGAGTTCTCAATTGGAAGTTAAATCTAGAGAGGCCTCTACTGGTGAGTTTGTCTCTGCGCAGCTGACCTAATGGAGCTTCCCCGGGTAAAGGCAAGAGGAGTGTGACTTTCAGTTTTTATTGGGAAGTTTCACATAAGCTGGATCATCATTAAACACAGTGTACAACATAGCAAATGACAAGCATTCTCACGTTTGCCGTGTCTGACTGCTTTTTCTCAGGTAATAAAAACTCTAGAAAGCTCTGGTGTATGAGCTGCTTGGACATCATGAGATATTATGAAGCTACTCAACAATGAGATAACAAGTTATTGTAGTTACTGTTCCATAGGTAAATCTCCCACAAAAAAAAATGTCAATTTTAAAACAACTTTAATAGAAAGCATTATTTCTTATATGTAAGTGTGGGAATTATACTTTTTTCACAACTACCTACATATTCTTTACATTAACAAAAGGATGGAAAAAGTCTTCTGATGAAATAAACATATTTGAAATTATTTCCAGCAAACTTTAAAAGTTTATGGCAATACTGTAATAATATGTGATAACTGTGATTTAACATGCACATATCACTGAAGAACATTAAGTTAAAATTGACTTCGCAAATTTTAAAGTAACCCTTGGAGACAGAAAGTCAGACTTTTAAACCAGACTTTTTAAACTATTCAGCATTTCCTAGAATAAGAATATTTATTCTGTTTCCACATGGGATGTCTGCTAGGTTTTTCAGTTTTATTTTAAAAATATGACCTGGCTTTGCAAGTGCTATTGAAATACAGACTGTGAGGTAAAGCTAGGGCTTACTCTTGAGTTTTTTCAAAATTCAAAGCTGTAGATCTCCTTTTGATTTTTGATATTTACGTTTTATCTTAAATATTATTTAAAATCTGATCATGCCAGGATACTGCTTACTTACTTCTACAAGATCCTTCAAAAATTCCGCGAATTAATTTTGTTGCTGTCGTTGAATTGACCGACATAATTTTGAAAGGGTAGTTTTACATTTCAAATGGCTTCACATTTATTTGGGTGTATTCACGGAGTGTTCGCAACAGCCTTCTTAGCAAACCACCTTCTGCATTACAAAGGCAAGGCATAATCTTTGCCGAGAATTCTGGCCTCAGCTCATCACCTTCTAGTCCCAATAGTGACACCTACTGGTAGAAGCGGGAATCAAAACTAATTTTTGTTTGCATTTTGCTTTATTATTCTGGAGAGTATTCCTTGCAATTCTGCTGATGTAAATAAAATTTCTCTATAATTACTTCTTAAGCTCAGTTTTCGGGCAATAGTGTAAATATTTAATTCAGAGAAGGAAAACTATCACATGAAGTATGCTCTAAATTCTTACAATCTTTTGAACTCTTATACAGTACAAAAAATGAGAAGCAACTTAGAACAAGGTGAGGGATCAAAACATTTAGTAAAATATGTAACATTTCTTGTTTCTATAAGTGTTTCTTAAGTGTTATATGTTGAAGAAATAGCAACATTGATAGAGGAACAAAAACAAAATTATATATTTATATTTGTAGTAGCCTAAGTGTCAACAGTCTTTGAAATTTTAACCTGATATACCTAAGAATGCACTTCCAGCACATGGATAGTTCCATAAATCAGAAAGCTTGGAATCACATTGAGATATACATGGATAAGAGAACAGTGCGCATGATAAGGACATGCTTGAAGTCACAGAGGAGTCAATATTTAAAATATTATTGAAAAATGAACATAGGTAAGCAAACACGGCATAGTTCTTATTTCTCCTTGAAGCTTTAGTGAAGTTACTTCCTATATTTGTTTTAAATGTGTAAGATTTACATATCAGAAAACTCTAAATTTCTCATGAAGCATACAGGGACTATTATAAACAACTTCAGATGTCTGAAATCCCACATTCAATTTGGATTTTTTTTTTATTGTTGAGCAGTTCAGTTGTTAATCTAAAACATTAATAACTTGGAAATTTTAATCCCATGGGATTAAAAATGAAATAGAAACCAACTGATTTCGTTGGAGACTTCATTTATTAAAATGGACATTTTTAGTGCAAAATAGGACTGATATTTCTTTCAGAAAACTTTAAAAAATGTTTTTATGTATAAAGAAAGTACAATGTTGTTTTGACTTGGCAGGAACGTTTATCCATAAATGAGCCAGTGAATCACTGAATCTCTGATACACATTGATGATGATAATTGTGAATTATTATGAGGAAGTGTGGAAATGTCTAATATATTATTGAGTAGGCAGTCATCTCGGTGCCTTTGAAACCTGCTTTGTTTCTGGGGTGTGCTTTTGTTTGTACAGTTTAGGCATATGCTTTAAAATGTCATTCGGATTACAAGCGTATGGGGAGTAAAGGAGCACTTCCGCTTCCGTTTCACAAGCACACAACTTTTATTGCATCACATTGCTTCTTAGTCAATTATCAAAATCACAAGTTTCCTTCCTTATAGTTTTAATCAGAGAAAATTTTGTAGAACATTGATCGTGAAAACGAGTACAGGGAAGCAAAGAATGCTTTAAAACTCACACTGATTACAAGAGAAATTACAAAACGCGGTATTCATACAAAATCACTTGGCCGACATCCGAGAAACTGAGTGGATACACACTGTGTAGAGGGTAAAACAAAGAAATACGATAGTTCTAGGGAACAGAAAAGTTTTGGTTCGGTTTGGTTTTCCTGAGAACCTGACCTGGCAATTGAACTGATCATTAAACACGACTGTAAAGAACAGCTCCATTTTGGCCCTTAGAGAGTTCATCCAGAGATTGCAGAAGGGATTTGTATAGAATAAAGCTTCACAAAACCCAAGGCTGTCAAGGGAAATAGTATCCAGGAGCACAGGGCAGACCAACCACCCTTTCAGCAGCAAAAGCTCAGAAGACAGCCAGAGGCAGGTCTGTGGCTGCCAACACAACTGCCTACCACGTCTGCCAAGGAGCCAGAAGCCGCTTGTGGGAGAGTATCCCTTACCCTTAGCATCTGGGTCCTGTGATTGTTATCCAAAGAGACAGAGTGGTAAGAGATAGTGGGATGAACAGCATCCTATTAAACATACACGCACATACACACACACACACACACACACACACACACACACACACACACAATATTCTTTCTGTGTACACAGGGGAAAAAAATAAGCTATGTGTGACCTAAAGTTAGAGTTTTTTATATGGAAGCTCTTTTAAATAAGATGTGTTCTTTGTAATGTTGTCATACTTCATAATGAGATGAGCTTCAATAATTACAGTCACTAAAATCTTTGATTTTAAAAACATAAGCAGGATTTTAATGGTATTTATGGGTATTTGTAGATGTGCACGTTCCAGATGAATCTGTTTTTCCTAGGAGTGACTGCTTCTAATCCACTGAAAGGATTACTTAAAACTTAAAGATTGATTATAGACAAGCAAATTGAAATATTCTTTAATTTTTAACTGGGGATTTTTGGTATTTTATCACTGTTTACTTTTAAGAGATGAGGTGTCAAATATATATTCATAATTGGTGAACTCTTATTCAATATGTGCCATGGTATTTACATGTATGATATATAGGTACACATATGTAACATTGATGCAATCATATATATTACATATATTTTAAAGTTTCAAAAGTTTCTTCTAAAGTATAATTTCCACTAAGAAACTAATGAGTGTTTCAGAAGTCTCCAAATATGATACTGTGTCCGTAGTCATTATTAATTGAAATGTAGGGATGAAACCAGGGGCAATGTAGAGAATTAAAAGATTAGAAATGCTTTGTGGTTAATGCAAAGTGCATAACACGGTCTCATATAGAGAGTTAGAAGGTCCAAGTAATCAACAACCCCTAGTTTCTTAGTATCCCACAAAAGAAAAACCCAGTATCTTTTCTTTTAACTATTATTCTCCTATATATAAAAGAATGAAGTTCAATGTGGTGGTAATATGCTGTGTCCAAAGATAATTTGTCATATTAAAATTTATGGCAAATCAATTCCATTGGACATAGTAATGCAGACATTTTAGAAAAATAATTTAACATATAAATACAAACTGGATTTATTAAGACCCTTTTAATTTTATATGAAGAGCATTAAAATTTCAGTTACTTTTCAGTAACAAAAAAAAAATAGAAATGCCAAGACCACAAGCCCAGTTGCTATCTTACTCATGTTGTGTGACACATACGTTCACATATATAGCATATATTTTGTGATGTGCATATATGACATCATGCCTTTAATTGGCCTTAAACATATTTTACATGTATAAGCTGTATTACATTAGATTTTCTTTTTATTTATTTAAATTCCTAGGTAACTTGGGAATGTGCAGCGTTCTGCTAGGGTGAAGGTGATGTGCCAGGGGGTGAAGTTCTTTGGCAGGGTAAAGCCACACAGCAAACACTTCACATGTTTTGGTTTTGATACTCACCATCACCATACTCACAGACAGAAAGGGCATTTGAGTGTGATGACATGTTTCCGGAACCAAATCATTCTCAGAATCATTAAATCTGAATTCCAAATCTAGCACTTCCACACAAAGTTGAAAGTTATTGTTTCCTATTGCATACCATGTCACAGTGGAGAAGTCTGAGCTGAAAATGAAGCTTAGTGACAAGAATCATAAGAAAATAGGGGAGTAATCCTAAACATTTTATTTCATTAAAGGATTTAAATATTCAACTGGGTTCGAAATACTTCCTTTCATTTCCATAAAGATGTAAAACCACTTCTGAAGGGGAAAAAAAAAAGGTCAAGAAAGATTTACTTAAAAACAACCACCACCAGCAGCAGCACCAGCAGCAGCAGCAGCAGCACCACAACCCCTTTTTGCTGTGTGCTCCTTTTCCATAAAGGTAAGCAAAAGGCCCAGAGAAATGTGAATAGGATCAGACTTAACTTTCTGGAAAATATTTCTATTGTAATCTAAAGCTGGAGCCTAAAATACAGTAACCAATTTTAAAAGCAAAGTACATTTGTATATTTACTTTTAATACACCTTGCCTTTGAAGTTCTTTTTTATTTTCTGATCTTCTGATCTGTTTTCTTTCTATTCCAATTCTCACCCCTAAGGTTTACATTCAATAGTCTTACTATTAATGATTTTAATGGCATTTACATCATGTCATTTTTAATTAACTTTTTTTCAGTTTTTAATTATGTGTCCTTTTGATGGTTAGGATGTTTGACTTGCGAAGCATTTTATTTTTTGTATATTATACCGACTGAATTTTAACTTTTTATAATTGTACAGTAGCACTACTTAATTTCCTTCTGATTTTAACACTTTAAATTTAAAAAGGGAGAGAGAGGTGGTACTTATACATTAAAGCCACCACTATTTACATCCTTGTCTAAATACATAGCCATAATTCACAGGATTCTTTTTTCCTCTGGAAGAATTCAGCTAAAGTGGCAGAGGACAAGTTAGCCTTAACTTCTGTGTTCATCCTGTGTTCTTTAAAACTGTCCAAATTGTATTAGAACTTGCTTATAATGATGTTCTCTGATTTCTTTGTCGTGATCCCTGCATTTGTGGAAAACTTAATAATTGATTTCCAATATCTTTTGCCATCTTTCAACAGCCTGGATAGCAATTACAGCTCCTAGTGGCATCTATTTTGTCTTTTGATAATTGTCATTTCTTGTTCTCTGCTTAAGATTAAAATACGAAAATCGTACCACGTGTGCATCAAGAGTACATTAGCCAAGCCATCAGCAGTATCTGATACACCATCATTTAGCGGCAGTTCTTTCCCTTACCTCTTCCCTTTATTTATGAAAATTGCATGCTACAATATAAACTTCAGTGAAAACTACGTTTGAGGTGAGCCTCCCCGACACCCAGTTCTCATCAGGATCATTACCATCTTCCTGAGAAACCATTGGGGTCTTTTCTACATTCACTTGTCTGTGCCAAATGCAGTCTGCCCTTCAGACTGGGATTTCCCAGAGGCGGGCGGGAGCTCTGCATTAGTTTCTCTTACTTTAAAAAGCCTCCCAGTTTCTGAGAGTTCTTGCCACGACTCTCATCTCAGTCTGCATTTTGTAAAACAAATACTGTTTTGTACAAGTTTTTTTAAAAAAAAAAAAAATCACGGAGCAGATTGAAATGAATTCTTCCTGACCACAGATGGTGTCTAGCAGACACAAATTTCTTCAGAGCTTTGTGAAGAGTTGCAGCAAAATTCCAAACTAAACCTGTCTCGTTTCAAGAGCAAATATGCCTATCTATGTGGGGAGAGAGGCAGGGTGGGGTCTGACCCTCCCAGACCACTTACATTAGGAAACTGACCAAACAGAAGCTCAAAAGGTATTTACATTTAAATGGCAGGGAAAGAAATTTTCAACTAATTTGAGGGTTGTGTGGTTTGGTGTTTTTTTCCCCCGCCCTGGTCAATTTATATAAAACCTACAGTTATAATATCTTCTATATTTTAAGATTCTTACTTGACTGAACAGATTTTAAACTGCTTGAGAAGGATTTTTCCCCCTGTGTTGTATGAAGAACATACCACATTTTAAAATTAAATTGAATAAATACTTGAACACTCCACCCACACACATGAACACAGACCTACTTGCCTATCAGCACACTAAATTCAGCTAGTTCCTCCTGCAAAACATTCATTTTAAGAATCCCTATTGTTTCATTTTACTGCATTTGTTTGGAGACTTTTAAAAACTGACTATGAACAAGGAAACAATAAATGCATAGGCAATTTAGAGCACAGGCAGGCCTCCTTATGAGACCGTGTAGGGCATTTGTGGGTGTTGTTATTGTTGTTGTTGCAATCTAGCTAATAAAGGCTTTCTCTTGCACAAGAGAATTTTGACAGGGTTGACTCCAGACAGCTCTCCAGCTGAGGTCTGGGACCTTGCTGAACCTTCAGAATTTTCCCATTTGAGCTGCATCAAAGTGAAGGAAATTCAAGGATCGCTAACGTCTCAGATGGTAGCACTTGCCCTAACAACGAAGGTTCAGGAATTCTTTGGAGCAGACTGAGGTCATTTTTCTCCCCTTTTCTCCTAATGCTTTTCTCTATTAATCAGAGCTCAGAGCTCAGATTGGTGTTCAACTTCCTCCCAATCCTTGCTAAGCCTGTCATTTCTGGCTATTATTTACTTTAATGGACTTTGGCTGATCCCTTATGAAGCTTTGGATCTGAGAATAATAAGGCTGGAGAGTAACGGGCATAGACATGGGTGTGGGTTTGCCTGCAGATTAACCGTGGCAGATGGGCTTTATTGCGGTTTCCTGTGTACTGAGTGTTGATTGAGAGGGTATAATGAGAGAGGTGGTGTCTACACAATAGTCACGGCCACTTCATTGCACTTTGCGTCTAAACAACCCCATTTTTCTAAATCTTTGGGTTGTGAAATTTTAGGAAGTCAGAGCACAGGGACAAGTACAAAAACAACTGTAAATAACCATGAATGTTAATCCAACACTAATTGGTCCTTTCTTTCAATATGAGTCCATTTTGCTCAGTTTTTAAAATTCTGGGTAAATTAATGGCAAAGAGAGTGAAACAAAAAGTTCTTGCACTTGGCTGAAATAGTAAGCAACATGTATACATGTATTTCTCTCTCAATCACTCTCTCTCTCTCTGTCTCTCTCTGTCTCTCTCTGTCTCTCTCTGTCTCTCTCTGTCTCTCTCTCTCTCTCTCTCTCTCTCTCTCTCTCTCTCTCTCTCTCTCTGTGTGTGTGTGTGTGTATTTTTGTTTTGTTTTGTTTTTTATCTGTTTTGTTTTGGTCTGCGTGTTTTTGTTAATTTGCTTGCATTTGTTAAACATATGCTGTATTCAACTTTAACATCAGACAATAGATGTTCAAGTTGTGACGACTTCCATAAGCCTTTAGAGTGATCATGTTAGGAATATTTCCAAATCTGATGCTAGGACAATTGTTTTATCCTATGCAGGGTGAGTCAGTGAATTTGGATCCTTTATACTCCATGTGTTTAATTCAAGTGTCTGCTTGGCTGTAACCTACCATGCGGTTAAAACATTTTTGTTATAGGTACGATCCAACAGTCTTTTACACATTGCTCATTTTTAAGATTTTACTTAATTCTGCCCTTTCACTAGTGGATTAAATCACAACTATTGGTTCTTTTCTTCTTTGGGGGCTTTGCCCATCTGTTTTAATGCTTTCATCCTGCACCCCTTGGTCTCAGAGGGGTGTTTGGAAAATGAACCGCCAAAACCTGGAGAAGACTCTCTAGGTCAAGTTTTCGCCCAAGACTTTAAATTTTTAGTGACAGTCCTCTCTCATGGCTGCCTGAAATTTTGCACACAGTGCTGCACAAGCGAGCACCACCAATTATTCGTTTCCTTTGAAAACCATTATCAAGTTTTTCAAAACTTCTTTCATTTCACTGTTGTCATGCAGTGAAAAGGAAACTAACCACCATATCAAGACAACTCAGCTGCCTAGCAACGCAGGGCCACATTTTAATTCTGACTTGCTTCTGGTCTTGACTAATAGAAAGTGACTATGTTAAGCCAGTCACAAACGTTGTTTGTCACTTCTGAAATGCAAACAAAACTATATTGTTTTCCAAAGTATTGGGTGTGATTGATGTAAAGATTTACAGTAACATCATTCATTTTCTCTTGTGTTTTAGGAGGATTGATGTCATATCTTTTCATGCTTTATTAAATGCTTTAAAAGGGCTCAAAAAAACATGACGCTTTTTGTCCATTAAGAAGTCTAAAAAGGAGGTTTTTTTTTTTTCCTTTCCAGTGCACTAGGCTTCAACAACTTGTGAAGTTTAATGAATCTATTCAACTAGTGTCAGCCACATCAATAAGTAATTTAATAAGAAACTATCAGTCATAAAGGATAATTCAATTCAAACAATTACAGAAGAACAGACCAGACCAAGATCAACATTATGGGATAGAGGAAGAAGAGTTAAGCTTTTAAATCATGAGTGTCCAGGTTCATTTATTAAAATTTTCCACAGTTCTATGGTCATGGTTTTGAAAAACGTAAATTGCTATTCTCGTAATTGTAATTATAAATTTTATATATTGTGATGTCATAGCATATTTGAGTCCCCCATAAGCACACAACGTGGTTATTCAAAATGAAGACCAAACTATCTTAAAGTAAGCTTACTTTGATAGAATTGGAGCTAACTAATGTACTAGATAGCTATGTGTCATTAATTTAAAGTCCACTCAAATTGCTATCCTGGTATTCTCTGTAAACATATTTGAAATATATTCCTAGATACATTAAGATGTAACAATCTACACAATTTGATGGCACATAATTTGGTAAAGAATAGGGTTCTTCAAAACAAAATATGACCTGAATATTAAAAAAACAAACCTGAAAGCTCTAATTGTTATCTCCTTATAATATTTTTTGATGCACCAAATGACCCATTTCTTGTAAATGGGTTTTCCTCTTTTTATTCTTTTATTGGATATTTTCTTTATTTATATTTCAAATGTTATCCCCTCTGGAAACCTCCTATCTCATCCCTCCCTCCTCCTGCCTCTATAAGGGTGCTCCTCCCCACCCATGATATAATATTCTAAGCAATAAAATAAAATGTTCATAAAATGTTCTGTAGCTTAAAGGAAAAAATGCACAAAAATTAATTACTGGAAAGGGTAAAAATGGCTTTCCTCTGAATTCTGAAAAGAGATTCAGAATGAAGTGGTTGTTTTTCATAAAACCTTATTTGTATTCTGAGATCTAGTAATTAAGTAGGAAAAACAAATATCTAATTTAAGATGCTTTAAACGTCACTGTATTGGGTTGAATACACATATCCCATAATGATGAGTAATAACTGAAATTAAAGGTAAATAGTCTGATAATCAAACCGAAAAGGAGTGTATGCTTTTATGAAACTTAAACGACTTCATTTATAAGCGACATTTTATTCAATTGACCTGTATTAACATTCAATATGAGCTCAAAGAGTATTAGTCTTAGTTGAAAAAGGAGAACAGCTTCACATAAGAAGAATATGTTTGAAATGATGTTATCGCAGTAGCACAAGATGCTCAAAAACACCTGGTTTGAGGCCTTCGGACTGGAATAGTCCTCTGGGTGCTCCAAACACAGGAAAGGTCATTCACGTTCCTGGAGCCGCAGTTTCACTAGCCATCAGTTTTGAATGATAACATACTCTTCGTGGGCACTGGGGCAATGAGGCCAGCTGTCTCTGAGCAGGACTCGGTATTAAACATGAATAATGACAATCACAAAACACTTTCCTTAAAAGGCCAGATTCTGAGATGAGGGGTCCTAAAATCTCAATGATATTGAGCAAATAGCTTGTATTTTCTGACCAGTCACTTCATCTAAGGAACAAGGGCTATAGAAATACCTATATCTTAAGACTGTTATCCATTTCAAGTAAGATACTGAATATAAAGCAAAATATAATCAGGATATAAATATTTCCGATCATGTTAACTGCTTAATCGATACATTAATTGGTCATGCTAACATACTAGCATGTCTACGTTAATATTCATTTTCCTTGGGTATATATTTTTTGTAGACTATAACTAATAATTTAATGAATTAAATATATCCTATAGCAAGAAGGATGAATGTAATCTTTTATAAATTGACTCTTCTGTTCACACATATTAAATACTATCTTGAAATAAAAAGCATTTCTTTCTTAGTGTATTGACAAACCTCATGGTCCTACAGATCCATATCTAAAATGCTCCACCAACTGTGTCTAATTATTTTATATAGCCAGTGATCATGTGCCATCAGCATCATCAGGAGATAATAGTACGTATAAAACTGGTAATTTGAAACCCAATCTTCTTTCGTTTTTAAATCCTAGCAGATTGACATATTTTTGAGCCAAAAGTAACCTATGGACATGTTTTCTTCATGTTATATAGATAAATTTCATTTTACCATTAAATTGAACTGGCTAAAAACAGAGACTTAAAGGTTTTACGAAAATTCATATTTCTGCCTTCTGTTTTAAAAAATAATGAGGGCTGCAGGAGCCATGTTCTTATAACGGACACCATAGTGGCTGGGTGGCTGCAGCCCCTTCTGATGAGATCTGATCTCCGAAGGTCCTTGCTGTCCACACTGCCCACAGATCATCTGTGCATTGTGCTTCATTGAAGATGCTCATGAAGATGCCTTGCTTCTTGGCCATAAGACCTCAAAGAGTAATGGATATTTCATTTTATATCTATCCTATTATTTATAGTTTTAATGTGTATAAATTTTAGTTGAGTTATAGTGAGGAAAAGAGAGACACAATGAACATTTACATCATTGTTTTAAACTGGGTCTTTCCCTAAAAGGAAATTTTTACTCATTTGGAATTATTATTTGTCCCATATTTCAAAAAAAAATAAACATAAGATAGGATAGAGGAAAGTAACTGCATTAATTTTTCAGTTATTCTTCAAGCAGGCACTGTCACTGCCAGAGTGCAACTAGGCCAGTTAAACTTTTCTACTAATTAAACGGTAAACATATTATTATACGTCGATAAAGGTATAACAGAGAAGACCTCTGTGCCTGAACCTCTTATTATGATCTGTACAAAAATGTCGCTTTTAAGCTGAGCATGGTGGCTCATACCTGCAATCCCAGCACATGTGGAATGAAGCATGCTGCGACTCCAGGGCCAGTCTGGAATACACAGCAAGTTCCAGGCCAAGACGAGCTATATATAAAGTGAAGCTCTGTCTCAAACCCCTCCCCATCAAACCCAAACGGTGTCTTTGTTCAGTAGAGTCAAATGGAATTTGCAGTGAAGTTCATGGCTTTGGGGTAGATTTCTTCCACTTCTGCCTGGACTTCATCTCTGTCTTATTTGCACAAGATCTAATTGTGGAAGTGACTAATCTGGCTCAGGTTGCTCAATGCATGAAGTAGATTGTTAGTTCTTTGAATACAGATATCTTATCATATTTGAGTATCAATTATCAGAGTTCAAAATTATTCATATAAGAATCTCAAAAATAATCTGTTTTCATCATCATTTGCTTAGTGTACTTTATTTATTTATAAGTATTCTTTAAGTGTATGGAATGCTTTTAACTTACCAACAAGTTTCAAATGTGTTTGCTTAAGAAAATTTCAGTGTATGAAGCTACACTAGATTTTCATTTAATGTTCAACTGATAATTTCTTAGTACCTAAGAACTACTTGGTATCACTGAAATAAAAGATGGTTAGTATCATTTTCAAGTCACAGGCATTATTTTTAATTTAATGTCTTTTGACTTCTATTATCATTGTTTGATTACACTTGTCAGAACATATTAACAGAGACAAGAATATTGATAATACAAAAGAATTTAAGAAAATATTTCAGTGTTCAGTCAATCCACTGTCTAGTTAAGCTCTGTCTAGATCCACATACTAAATTCTGGCTCTTAAGCTTACATTGCCTTTTCAAGTGCCAAATAATGATGCGTTAATTTCTCAACTGGATATAAAAGCAATAAAACACTTATAAATTATTTGTAAATGGGATGATGACTTTGAGTAAGGACATTTTCTGCAGTCTAGATTCAGAATGAGTTTGAGGCCATGTTATATAGCTTCAAGAAAGAACACAACCCTCTTAGCCACCCTGCACACAATGGGTTGCTGTCTAGCTCCTTACAGTAAACAGAAGACAGGAAACTGTCTTCCAATCTCTCTCTCTCTCTCTCTCTCTCTCTCTCTCTCTCTCTCTCTCTCTCTCTCTCTCTCTCTTTCTGTCTCTCTTTGTCTCTCTCTCCCTCCCTTTCTCCCTTCTTCCCTCCTCCCTCTCCTTTCTCCCTTCCTCCACTCTCCCCCCTTTCCTGCCCTCCCCCTCCCCTTTATGCCTCCCTCTTCCCTCTCTTCTTTACTTCTGGCATTCTTTCTTTTTTAAGGATACATTGTTCATTGGACTGTTCCTATACCGCAGTCTTATTCCAGGTTTGCGTGTTTCTTGTTTCCTGTATCTCCCACAAATATGCAACAAGGAAGATGGGACAAAGAGGTTTACAGAGCCATTGCCTTATCTTCTTATAATACAAAATTCAATAGTTGCAACTGATCATTAATAAATGAAAAGTATTCTCTTATACTTACAACTTGTCATAATGTAATTTTAACCTTCTTTTGCTTCAAAATCCACCCCTTCCATACCCAACAGTTTTGTTTTATTGTTTTGTTGTTGTTGTTGTATTGTTATCTTGTCAAGATGTCCTCAAGTCATTATGTATTTTAATGAACATTTTCAGAACTGCTTCTAGAAAAGAAAGCTAGATAAAAAGCAGTTCTGACCTTAGAGTTGCTCTTAACTTATGGAGAAAGAACATATAAAAGATTGTAGTGAGTAGAAACCCAGAGATCTACATATATGAACTATAAATAAAGCAACAACAAATTGTGATCACATATGGAGTTAAAGGAAAGGTTCCTAGGGTAGCTAAGGCACTCGCAGAACCATCTGAGTTCAGGTCACCATGGTAGAACAGGCATCTACACAGCCCTGCAAGCTTACAAAGGCAAAGGACAGCATGGGAGGGCAGAACAGGATTGAAAACAGACAGAGAGGATGAAATTTAGACTGCACCAGAAAGACAATTTAGAACAACTCCACAGTTTTCTTTGGCAAGAAGATAGTTCTATTCTGATTCTTAGTGTATTGTTAAAACTACATGTTGAATTAATCAAAGGGACTGTTGGATTGTATCACTAAGCAGTTTGCCCAAACAGTTGTATATTTATTTGTATAAAAGTTCTAGAAAGTATATGCCCAGGAATGGTATAGCTGGATCCTCAGGTAGTACTATGTCCAATTTCCTGAGGAACTGCCAAACTGATTTCCAGAGTGGTTGTACCAGCGTGCAATCCCACCAGCAAGGAAGGAGTGTTTCTCTTTCTTCACAACCTCGCCAGCATCTACTGTTTCCTGAGTTTTTGAACTTAGCCATTCTGACTGGTGTCATTTCCCTGATGACTAAGGATGTTGAACATTTCTTTAGGTGCTTCTCATCCATTCCATATTCCTCAGTTGAGAATTCTTTCTTTAGCTCTGTATCCCATTTTTAATAGGGTCATTTGGTTCTCTGGGGTCTGATTTCTTGAGTTCTTTGTGTATATTGGATATTAGCCTCTATCAGATATAGGATTGGTAAAGATCTTTTCCCAATCTGTTGTTTGCTGTTTTGTTCTATTGACAGTGTCCTTTGCCTTACAAAAGCTCTGCAATTTTATGAGGTCCCATTTGTCAATTTTATATCTTAGAGCATAAGCTATTGGTGTTCTGTTCAAGAAATTTTCCCCTGTACCCATGTGCTTGAGGCTCTTCCAAACTTTCTTTTCTACTTTAGTTTCAGTATATCTGGTTTTATCTTGATCCACTTGGACTTGAGCTTTGTACAAGGAGATAGGAATGGATTGATTTGCATTATTCTACATGCTAACTGTCAGTTGAACCAGCACCATTTGTTGAAAATGCTGTCTTTTTTCCACTGGATGATTTTAGCATCTTTGTCAAAGATCAAGTAACCATGTGTGTTTGGGTTCATTTCTGGATCTTCAATTCTGTTCCATTGATCCATCTGCCTGTCACTGTACCAACACCATGCAGTTTTTATCACAATTGCTCTGTAGTACAGCTTAAGGTCAAGGATGTTGATTCCATCAGAAGTTCTTTTACTGTTGAGAATAGTTTTCACTATCCTAGGTTTTTTGTTATTCCAGATGAATTTGCAAATTGCTCTTTCTAAGTCTGTGAAGAATTGAGTTACAATTTTGATTGGGATTGCATTGAATCTGCAGATTGCTTTCGGCAAGATGGCCATTTTTACTATATCAATCCTGCCAATCCATGAGCATGGGAGATCTTTCCATCTTCTGAGATCTTCTTCAATTTCTTTCTTCCTCTGAAAAAGTCTCTATTTGAAGTTCTTGTCAAACAGATCTTTTACTTGCTTAGTTAGAGTTACACCGAGGTATTTTATATTATTTATAGCTATTGTGAAGGGTGTTGTTTCCCTAATTTCTTTCTCAGCCTGCTTATCTTTTGTGTAGAGGAAGGCCACTGACTTGCTTGAGTTAATTTTATATCCAGCTACTTTGCTGAAGTTGTTTATCAGGTTTAGGTGTTCTCCAACATGTAATAAGTACACATACTCCACTATGTTCATAGCAGCCTTATGTAAAATAGCCAGAAGCTGGAAACAACCCAGATGTCCTTTAGCAGAGGAATGGATACAGAAAATGTGGTACATTTACACAATGGAGTACTACTCAGCTATTAAAAACAATGAATTTATGAAATTCTTAGGGAAATGGATGGATCTGGAGAATATCATCCTGAGTGATGTAACCCAATCACAAAAGAACACACATGATATGCACTCTCTGATAAGTGGATATTAGCCCAGAAGCTCGGAATACCTAAGATACAATCCATAAGCCACAAGAAACTCAAGAAGAAGAAAGATCAAAGTGTGGATACTTCAATCCTTCTTACAAAGGGGAACAAAATACCCATCGAAGGAGTTGCATAGACAAATTGTGGATCAGAGACTGAAAGAAAGACAATCCAGGGACTGCGCCACCTAAGAATCCTTCCCATATTCAATCACCAAATCCAGACACTATTGTGGATGCCAGCAAGTGCTGGCTGATGGGAGCCTGATATAGCTGTCTCATGAGAGGCTCTGACAGTGCCCAACTAATACAGAAGTAGAGGCTCACAGCCATCCATTGGTCTCGGCACAGGGTCCCCAATGAAGGAGCTAGAGAAATGATCCAAGAGCTGAAGGGGTTTGCAGCCCTTTAGGAGGAACAACAATATGAACTAACTAGTACCCTCAGAGCTCCCAGGGACTAAACCATCAACCAGAGTACACATGGTAGGACTCATAACCCCAGCAGCATATGTAGCAGAGATTGGCCTAGTTGGTAATCAATGGGAGGAGAGGCCCTTGGTCCTGTGAAGACTCTATGCCTCAGTGTAGGGGAATGCCAGGGCCAGGAAGCAGGAGAGGGTGGGTTAGTGAGCAGGGTGAGGCGGGGTGGGATAGGGGGTTTTTGGAGGAGAAACCAGGAAAGGGAAACCATTTGAAATGAAAATAAAGAAAATATCTAATAAAAAATCTCAAAAAAAGTACAAAAAAGTGTTGTGTATCAGTCTCATGTAGTTCTGAACCATAAAAACTACAATACCATCTGGCCTTTCAATACATGTTTCACAAATGACATGGGAGTAAGCAATGGATTTTGGGATGGTTTTAAGGTGGGATCCACAAAATGAAACCCATATCTGACACTGAAAAGGGAGTCAAGAACATGGGGCTAGATAGATGACAGGCCCTAGTGGGAAATATTATTCTACTAAAGGATCATAGTAATAAAATGACTCCTAACATATTACTATACTCACAGATAAGTGCATTACCAAGCCCACAATAGAAAAACTTCTATTTGCAGCAAGTGACAACACAGAAATCAAGTCATTATTTTAGTAAAACAAGGACCATTTTCACCATCATGTCCAATTCAGTCTCTCTATATAAAGCAAAATGGAGTCGTTTGAAAGGAGGGGATCAAAATTGAGAAACTGCCACCATATAATCAAGCTATAGGGCATTTTCATTAGTGATTAAAAGGA
Organism: Montemys delectorum; assembly: GCA_019843815.1. Taxonomy (NCBI): domain Eukaryota; kingdom Metazoa; phylum Chordata; class Mammalia; order Rodentia; family Muridae; genus Montemys; species Montemys delectorum. The sequence goes on from JADRCD010213852.1 coordinate 54,197, forward strand.
GAAGGCCCAGCTCCCTGTTGGTGGTGCCATCCCTGAGTTAGAGGTCCTGGGTTCTATATGAAGCGAGGCTGATCAAGCTATGATGGGCAAGCCAGTAAGCTGCACCTTCCATGGCCTCTGCATTAGTTCCTGCCCAGTTTGAGTTTGTGCCCAGTCTTCCCTCAGTGATGGACTGTTACCTAGAAGTATAAGTGAAATAATCACTTTCCTCCCCAAATTGCTTATTGGTCACCATATTTCCCTACAGCGATCATAACCCTAACTAGGACATATGATCAACTGTGTAAAAAATCCTAAAGTAAATTCTGTCCTAAAAGTCATTTTTTTGTTAAATTTCGGCTATTAAAACATTTGGTTAAAATTCTCTATAAGTCTTCTACCACTTATTATTTATACTACTTATCAATTTATACCACTAATTACTTAGACATGCATAGTATTAGCTATAGTTATTTCAATAGTTCTCTTTATTATTTAGATAAATGAATAAATACATTCTATGATTATTCATTTTTATAACCTTGATAGCATAAGATTTCTTTCTATAAAAAATATTTTTATTGAAAATCTGCTCTCAGTTTTTTCTGTTGTATTTTATCTTACTTAGTTTAGAATCAAAATTCCTTAGTTTCTACTTACCAAATAGTTCAAACAACAAATTAACAGAAATTTGCTCACTAAACAAATATAACATTATATTTTATAAAGTCTTTAAAGAACATTGATTAAATATTTCCCATTTTCAATAGACTTAAAGATAAAATTTCAAAAATAATTTTGGTGAGATTCCCTACTCATAACAATTTTTGAAAATAGAAGTAATACAGTTCCTCATATTATATCAGTTTTGAAAAAATATCAATATTTAATGTAGAATGGGCTATTAAAATATTACTACATTTTTGAGTAAAAAATGATTTGGGAGCCATTTATTAAAACAACAGCTATGAATCATTCTTGTATTGTTTGTAAGCAAAAAGCATAAACAACACAGTTTGCGCGCTAGCACCTTTATCTTCCATTCATGTGGTGTGAGATTAATATCAGCTTAGCTGAAACATCCAAACTTATGCTATTGGCAATGTAGCCATCTGTTCTTAATGAATATCTGGGCTCCGTTTTCCAGTTAAGCTTTTCTTATTGTGTGTATGTTGCTTTTTCAGAGCTATCTGCATAATTGCTTAAAGATTTTACTGCAAAATTAATATCCTTGCTGTGTACAGGGGAACAGGGCAAAAACCAGGATGACAGAGCCTTAGATGAGCTGAAAAGCAAATCCAATTTTTCTTTGCAGCATAGAAAGCTCCTCGGGACCGGCTTTATCTGGTAATCCACATTTAAACTTTAACCTGTAGGGGGCTCTTTGTGTTAGATAATGTTAGCATAAACGGAAGCTGAACCACTAATCAGATTAATTATATTCTGAAAGACTCCAAAGCTACTCTAAAAGGACATGGCATCCACGATACACATTATTGTTGATGGTAGTGATGGAGAAAGGGTTTGCCATGTTTAAAAAAAATAATAAAAGAATAAAAAGGAAATGCTCAAACATTTGGAACTTTTAATGAACCTGTAAGCGAGCATAACCTAAGGGGAATGGTAGACCTATAGAATGAATATGTGAGTTACTACAGTGTCTTCATATTTGGATATTATAAAGCACAAATTAAAATAATAATTGCTGCTATAACAGTCACATATTTCAGTGATTAATATTTTAATATACTTATATATTTATAAATCAGTTATATAAATACATGTGACATGTATTTAAAAAAACAGTTGATGATGCTTTGTTTGAAACCCTTGATCAAAGGATTTTGGGGTTTTTTTTTTTAATTTTTTTTTTTTTTTTTTTTTTTTTTTTTTTTTTTTTTTAGAGTTGCTGTAAGCAGGGATCTCAAGGAGAAAATAAAAATGTTGGATTCTATAGGACCAGTGTTTTATAAAGCATTATGCAAAGAAACAAAGTCATGAATTTTCTTTTTGTTGGCAAAGGAGGAATGGAATAAAAAATGTCAATGAAGTAAATATTTACATTTGAAACAAATCCTTCAAATAAAATATATAACAAAGGACTAGCTGAATCTTGTGGTAAAGGGCATGGAGCATGACTAGGTAATTATGGGGAAAACTCAATTGCATGTGAAATTTTGGGCATGCCAAAATCTCCCCTTGTACTTTAAATCAACAAATAGTTTTCCACATATGGTAGATAACACTAATGCTTCCTTGCAAAATTACTACAATAATACATATTGATGAAAGAGCAAGCCAGGAAATAGCTATAGAAATTATTTCAGGGTACCACTTTTTTAAAAATCTTTATAATTCTGGTGTTTAATTAAATTAGGAGTATAAAAACTACATTTGCTCATTTTATTTTTACTACAAAAAGCCAAATTAAGAAAAGATCGATTTCTATGAGTTTTTTTTTATCTCATCTATTAAACTTTGTTAAAATCAGCTATATAATATTGCTAATAAAGACAATAATCAACCAAATAAAATTAAAAATAATTTCAGATGTGGACAACCAAATGTAATGAGAAAAGGGATGTGGTAAACAATAAAACATTAATCTATATTTTAAATATTACACACAATTTTTCTGAATGAATTGGCAAATGTTAAACATGCTGCTTGTATACTTCAATCTGATAAAAATGTATAAATGTATACTTCCATCTGATAAAAATATCAGTGATTTAAAGCCAAGGGTTTCTGCAATTGTGGACATATACACACGTATTCTATTTATGATATGAAATTCTATCTGTAATATATCCTTACATTTTTAATTACAGCCTTTTTCTGGTATACATAACATTGTGCATAGTGATAGGTTTCATAAAGACAGGCTTATTTTATCCGTGTGTCTCATTCAATTTGGTCACATTCATCCACCGGGCTCCCTCCATCCTCCCCAGCAGTCTCTTCATTTTTCCCAGCACAGTCTTGCTCTGTTTCAATGTCATATCTATAGATGATTTTATTTAACTATATAAAATCTAGAATCCAAAATATTAAAAAAAATATGTGGTATTTGTCTTTCTGAATCTGTTTTGCTTACTATGTTGATACCCAGTTGTGTCTGTAACCCTGCAGATGACTTAATTTTATTCTTTATAACTAACTGAAACTTCATTATGTATATATGCCACATTTTATTTATTCATTCATCTGTTGACTGATTCAAAGGAAGAGTCTATAACTTAGCTATTGTGGATAGTGAATAGTAAATGGATATGCCAGTATTTCTGTGATATATCAACTTACAGTCCTCAAACTATATACTCAGGAGTGGTGTAGCTGGGTCACATGGTAGTTCTATTTATAGTGTTCTGGGGACTCTCCAGCCTCATTTCCATAGTGACTAATTTACATTTCCTCCATCAGTGTGTATAAGAGTTCCCTGCCTTCTCACCAGCATATGCTGTTATTTGTTTTATTAAAAATTGCCATTTTGATTAAAGTGAGATGGGATTTAAATGTGCTTTAAATTTGCATTTCCCTGCTAGCTTAGAATGTTAATTTTTTTTAATATGTTCATTGGCATTTGTATTTCACCATTTGCAAACTGTCTACTCATCTATTTCATTGATTGGTTGAGCTTTTATGTTTGGGGTATTGGTTGAGTTACTTATATGACCTAGATACTAATTCCATATATATATATTTATGTATATATATGTATATAATTATCCAATAGATCCTCCCATTATATAAGCCTGTTTCTTCACCTAATCGTTTTCTTTGCTTTACAAAAGTTCTTAAATTTTAGACAATCGCCTTTGTCACTTCTTGGTTTTATTTCTTTAGATGCTTAGAGTCCTGGTTCAGAAAATTTATCTATGCCTGGAATTTGCATTAAAAATTTTCATCCATTTGAATTGATTTTTGTGCAGACATGAGATATAGGAATCTTGCTATATTCTTGTACATGTGTTTACCTACTTTCTCCAGCACCAGAGGATCTCTTGTCTCCAGTGTGTACTTTTGAAACATATGAAATATGAGGTGGTGGCTCTACTCACCACATTTTGAGCTATGTCTGAGGCCTTTATAACATTCATTGATCTCTGAGTCTGTTTTATGCCAGTACTATATTCTTGTTTCTAAGAAATTGTAGTACAATGTAAGATTGCTCTTGGTTAGTTTACCTATCCAGGGTCTTCTGGGCTTCTATATAAATTTTAAGAATTTTTTTCTGATTCTATGAAAAATGTCATTGGAATTTGGATGATTACATTGAAATTTTAGATTTTTAAAACATGTTCATTTTAATAATATTAATTTTGTCAGTAGGCATATTTCTATGCTCTAGTGTTTTCTTTAATTCTTTCTTCAGAGTTATATATTTTTTTCTTGGAGGCACCTTTCATTTCTGTTGTTTGTTCTGTTGTTAAATATTTTTTGGAGCTTAGTAAATGAGGTTATTGGTTTTAGTTTCTTTCTTCTGTATATTCACTATTGATATATAGATCAGCTATTGGGTTTTATACATTGACTTTTGTATCGTACTATTTTGTGGAAAGTATTTGTTGCATTCTATAAATTGTGTAGTAGAATCTTTAGGGACTCCTATATACAGGATTATATAGCATATGAAAATATGGAAACTTTAAATTCTTTTCATTTACATCATTTTATTTCATTTCATAATCTAATTGCTCTAGCTAAGACTTCTAGGATTCACTGAATAAAAGCAGAGTAAGTAGATATCCTTGTTTAACTCCTGATTTTAATAGAAATACTTTGCAACATTCCATGTTTAGTGTTGATTATGTGCTAGCCATAAACACATTTATTAAGTTACATATTTATTGTGTCTTTCTAGCACTAGTTTCTTGAAAACTACTATCAACAAGGAAGGTTGGACACTGTCAAAGTATTACCTGACATAGACATGAAAACGTCATTTATGTCCTTGATTCTATGTGGTGTATTATGTGTTGGTTTGTATATGTCAACCCACCCTTCCAACTCTAGAATGAAGATTTATTCATGGAAAATGATGGTTTTTATGTGTATTGAGCTCATTTTACAATAATTTAACTGAGAAATGTTGCATCTATGCCAGGAGCCATAGCCTTAACCGTGACCTTGTGGAAATTTACTAGCTTACACATATAATCCTGAGAGAACTTGTGTGGTCTAACAGTAAGAATGTGTGTGTGTTTGTGGACACTGTGACCACAGGTTCCAGAGACTGAAGATTGCTATCTGGCCTTCAGAAAGCCCCCATGGCTCGTCCCCCCTCCTTGAAGTCTCCTCTTGTTTATGCTTATATTGCCATCCCTGAAGTAAAATATTCAGAGCTTGATCAGAAACTTGTCTTGCTCTCATTCTTTGTATCTCTTTTTCCACTTCAGTCTCTCTCCCCAGCCCTAGGTCCCTGCAGAACACCCCATGGATCAGGGCAAATCTATATGTATCAGATGAGCTTAAGGTTCTATCTATCTATCTATCTATCTATCTATCTATCTATCTATCTATCT
>JADRCD010213852.1:59710-82154 GCA_019843815.1 Montemys delectorum
TCTATCTATCTATCTATCTATCTATCTATCTATCTATCTATCTATCTATCCATCCATCCCTGTCTCTGTCTCTGTCTCTGCCCCGTCCCTGTCCCTGTCCCCTGACTCTGTCCCTGTCCCTGTCCCTATCCCTATCTCTTCCCGTGTGTGTGTGTGTGTGTGTGTGTGTGTGTGTCCTCATCTAATTTTTTTTATTTGTATATTTTTAGGGTAGTTTCAGTAGGTAATTGTAGCCCTTATCCTTCAACAAAGAAACTTTCTTTTGCAACAGATAGAGACTATTACAGAAATCCTTGACTCATAAAAATGCAGAGAACAAGTGACAAGTGGCTGTGGATTTCACAGAAACAACTGGTATACCTACAGTGCAATCACTACACCTAAAGATCATGACTGTGGTGGTAGAAAGATTGTAAGAGCCACAAACCAGGACCCCGTAACTAGATGCTATTTTCTAGACATACCTACCTGCTGACCCAGATCCCACCATCCAAGGGCTGGACAGAGTTGCATATTGCCCACAGGTAGCTTAGTCTACCTTGTAGACATCAGCTCTATAGACTGAGGAAAACACAAAGTCATATATCCCCTAAGGCATCTGTCAAAACATCCAGTTAACTAAGATGTTCTACCATAATTGTACAGTTGACCAGAACTTACTCAAGGTAGAGAAACTAGAGTGGGAGAGCAACACCAGAGGGCTGCAGGCCAGTGAGTGATATATGGGCCTTGGATACTATCATTCAGACAGGTAGTGGTGGACTATCAAAGACCTGTAGCCCTAAATACAAATTCTATGAAATAAAACAAAGTCCAATCCTTTTACAAGTTAATGTTCTCAAAATATTGTCCTGCCACACGCTGAAAGAAGATAGATGATTTGCGTTATACTAAAGAAAGATATAACTAGTAGACTATCCCACATGCACAAGTCTAAGCACAGAAACAAAATGACAGGAAAAAATTAAGACAATATTCTCCACCCAAAATATTAATCTCACAGTAATGAGGCCAAATGACAAAACTGTGTAAGATAATTCAGACAATTAAAGAGAATAATCAAGACTATGATCAAACAACATACACATGGACACACGCACATGCACACATACACACACACACATGCACATTCACACACAAAGAAAGAAAAAAATGTCCAAAATATAAATATACAAAACAAAAATATAAAAACTGGACCCAATAAACAGGGTTACTCAAGAAAAGCCAAAGTAATTTGATGCTAGAAATGAACAGTTAAGTAACCCAATTTAAAACTCAGAGAAAAATCCCTCAGCAACAGAATGGATCATCCAGAAAACAGAATCTTGAGACTGCAAAACAAAGAGGAGGAGTCAGATCACTCGCTGCAGGTCAAGACAGATTTGAACAAAAGAAGCAGAACATGGGAGCAACTCGGGAATCTGAAAAGTTCTACTGTTGGAATTATTCACTTAGAAGAAAAAGAATATCACAATGAGGGCACTGATATTTTCAAATAAATTTCCCAAAACCTAGAGATACGCACCCAGGTACAAAAGGCCTATGAAATAGGCAGAGCCAGAAAGAAACTTCCCACATCATATTTTAATTAAAGCATTAAAAGCACAGTGTAAAGACAGCTGTGAGGGAGAACAGGAATGTTCCCTATAAAAGCAGGCCTGTCCGGAAAATACCCAACTTTTTAAACAGAAACCTTTAAAGCCAAAAGTATCTGAAAAACAGTGCCATTCTTTTTACCCTGCTATCCTCGTCTTTCCTCTCATCCACTCCCTGAATGATTCCCTTTTACCATATAAGCAATTAATTTGCTGAGAAAGAAAGCAGTAAACAGTTTTCATTCCCCATAAATTAAAAAGTTCCTAGCAATAAACCTAAGCAAGTGAAAGACCTCTATAATGAAAACTATAAAACAACAACATATTACATGAAGCAACAAAATACTAAACAGCAACCAATAGAAAAAGACAACAGAGATGGAATGACCTCTTGTGCTCACAAATCAGTAGAACTAATAGTATGAAAGTGAATACATAGTCATAGGGGAACTGGACATGTGTTTGCAGAAGACAGAAACTCCGATGATGTCTCCTACCCTCAACAAAAGTCAACTCAAAATAGATGAGACCTTAGGCTTTAGAATTTTTAATGCTTAGTTATCATTCCGTTTGTACTTCTTATTATTTTAGTTAAAATATAATTACATCATTTTCCCTTCTTTTGCCTCCTTCCATCTTCTCTTTTGTCCTCATCCTCTAAAATCTCCCATAATCTATGTACTCCTTTCCCAACTAAAGTCCCTCCTCGTTTTTTTGCCATATCTTCCTTCAAAGAGGTAAAATGCAGGATCCACGTTTCCAACTTTAAAAACTACTTTTGTCTACAGTTTTAAGTTGTAAAGATCACTGCTCTGTCAATAATTCCAAGAAGTATTTCAGTCTATTGGTTGTATAAGCACATATTCTGCACAAATAAGGTTTTTTTTTACTATATATTCCACTAAAATAAACCAACAAATAAAACATATAACCATATCATAAAAGAAAAACACACACAAAATGCTGATTGTATTTAATTATGATAAGTAATAGTGGGTTTCTGAAAAACATTATAACATTATAACATTAGAGGGGATGTTAATATCTGGCAAGTTTAAGCTTTTGAAGGACAATGAATGTGGTCCTGGTGACCTACTGTTTAGAATGGCATGTATTCATTTCTTCAAAGCATCAGACAAGCTCTATGGCTTCTGATAGATCATGATACAGAACTGTTGTCAGGTCATAATCTATAAATGAAACCTTAGATTAGTAGTTTTAATTTCAACAATGTTAATTATTAGAAATAAATGACATGTTAAAGGAAAGATGTTCCTTACATAAATATAAATATTCATAAATTTCTGTCATTAAACACAAAAAAGCAAAATTTATATGGTCTCCATTATGCTATATGATCGTAACTACTATTTAAAAACTTAGGATGTTCATCAGTCTAATTGATGATGCAAATAATCAAAGCAGCAATTTGAGTCATTTGCTCTTCTATGCCTCAAGCTATTCTCTACCTGGCACTTTTACCTAAGCTAGTTACTTGTTTGTTTATTTGTTTCCCCCTCTGAATGGATTATGATTGTTTGCACCTTCCTCAGCATATCAATTCATCCATTGATACTGGAGAAACATGAAACATGAGATTCAACTCCAAGGTGATATACTTGTTGAGGATCCAGAATGCAAAAACATTTTTCATCGTTTAAACCGTGGACAGACAGACAACTTATTTTTTCTTGATGCAAATCTCAAGGTCATTGTACAGCTAATACTATGACCTATACTTCTTGTTCAGTGGAAGGAGAACTATACAGTGCTTTAAATAAAACCAAAAACAAAACACAAAAATCTGCTTACGTGACTGCTTCCACAGAAGAAAATCCCCTTCGGATCAGGAAGCAGCTGTGCACACATCTGTGGGCTGAAGTGAATCCTAAAAGAACAATTGCATGTACATCTGTTGGGATAAAATAAGTGGCAGATAAAATGTGCATAAAGAGCTTACATTCTGTGGATGTCATTGGAAATGCATAAGAACAAAATGAGTCTCATAAACATCTTTTTTTACTTCATCATCAACTCTTTAGTGAACTAAGATGCATCCATAGGAAAAAAAATGACAGGATCAAGGGTCAAGTTCAAAGGATACAAAGTTGCTTAGTGTCTTCTTTTTGCAGAATTAATCCAAGGGTTCGTTTTCTTTCCGTCAGTGATTAGCACATATTTTTAGTGACCATCACTACTGGAAGTTTCTATAGCTTCTACTATTTCACATGTGTCTTGACCCACAATGCATTCATTGTTTAGTAGCCTAGAATGTACATCAAAGTTTTCACAATAGTAAAATTATTATTATTTTTTTGAGAATGAAATTCGTGTTACATAGCACCGCACTCAGAGCCGCACACATAACAGCCATCCACTGAATATCGGTGGACTTCATTTAACTTCTGTCTCCACATACAAGTACATACACAAAGTACAACAGCAGCCAGGGGACATAAGCTCCGACGTCTTTTCTGATGCTATTTCTCATTACTTAAAATACATTACAAGAACAATGTATTAGAAGATGAAATAAGCCATGTGTTCTATAGAATCACACACATGGTCTCATTGTCATAAATTTTTACAGGGAGGGAGGGTCAGGAATTAGAACAAAGTATAGTGTCATAAACATACAAAATGTCTTATTATAATCTCAAAATATAAAAAAAATACTATTAAAAATTTTAATATAAATATCCCCATCCAAATCAACAAAGGAACTTGAACAGTGGCCTATCACAAAAGAATCTTGGAGTCCCAGCTTTAACAGAGGCCACATGGTACCTCTAACTACTTAGAAATAGCTGCACCTTCTGTAAACTTTCACATGGAATATTGGCCATGGGTCACATCAAATACAATACTCTGGTAATTAACTGTATTGTTTTTGACATTCTAGGTCAGCAAAAAGAAATCAACATCTTCCTCCAAAGAATCTAAACACTAAAAATACCTACAGAGAATCTAAGCGGGTCACTCGTGAGGATATGAATACTGAACCAAATCATTAGACCATATTCGTCAGTATCCCATATCCGAAGATGTTTAAAACAGTTTAAGAGCAATCTGAAGATGAGTAGTTAATGTGGCCTTATAGATGAAATTGTTATAATTTAATACTAATTTTTAAAAATTATTCAAATCCAGAAATGCAGATGTAAACTCTCTTTTCTTTCATTTTTATTAGTTCTTTGAGAGTTTTATACATATTTTATCATCTATAAAATAGCACAAATTACTATGTTTTTTTAATTTTTTATTTTTGGTTTTTCAACACAGGGTTTCTCTGTGTAGCCCTGGCTTTCCTGTTACTCACTCTGTAGACCAGGCTGGCTGCGAACTCAGAAATCCACCTGCCTCTGCTTCCCAAGTGCTAGGATTAAAGGCCTGTGCCACCACTGCCCGTCTCACAATTTACTCTTGATATGGAAAAAAAAGACCACTGAGTTGGAGGGCTAGGGAATGTATTAGATCTGAAAATGTAGACTCTTTATATATTAAAAACTATTTTGTCAAAACAACGTAATTTTTAATGATGACCTGAAGTTATTTTGACTTTTCAATATTTTCTGAATAATCTACTTAATAGCTCTGATATTTATTGTAGGTAAAAGTACTTAAAAAGACAAGAAAAGTCAGCACGTATAGATCATATGTTGTATATTGAGAAAGCCCAGTGTAATCATGTGAATTAATTGAAATATTGTCACATGAATAAGTCACAAAGGCAATTAATAGTTTAATGACAAATTTATTTAAAGTCTGTTATAGAGGAAAATTATACTCAAAGTAGCAAACAAAAGTAGTATTCTTTGACAAAAATATTTACATGTAGTCACTATTAACCTAAAAGAAAATGAAGTATTTATTAAGCCAGTAAATGGAGGCCTAAGCATATTCAAAATTTTATTATGGAACTAATTAGAGAATTTAGTAACATAAATATAAACAATTTATTAAAGTCAATTTATAAATGTAATATAATATTACTTGCCAAACCAAATAGATTTATTTCAGGGCTTTTCAAAATGATTCATAAGTTTATTTAGAAGATACCAAATACATACACACACAGAAAGAGAGAGAGAGAGAGAGAAAGAGAGAAAGAGAGTTTGGCATAGAATACAGCATTATTGTACAAAATATTGCCATATTATTGTAAAGATATAGTGAGACAGCTTGATATTCTTATAAGCGCTGATATACAGGATATAAAATCCAAACATACATAATAGTTTAACTGACAAAACCGCAATCATACAGTGAGAGAGCCTACATGAGGAATTGTGTGCTTCTAGTTAGCATGTGGGTGTGTCTTTATGTGTATCACTTAATTAAGGTAATTTTTATGGGAAGACTAGGTCCACTGTGAGTGATACCATTCTGCAGGCAGAGGTCTGGAACTGTCTAAGAATGAAGAAATTGATCTGAGTACAAGTAAGCAGGTAAGTGAACATGCACATATTCATTTCTCTGTTCCTAACTGTAGATATGCCCTGACTATCTATTTCAGAGTCCTGACATTGTCTCCTCCTGCTATGTGCAACCTGATAATGAGAACTGAAACGAACCAACCTATTTATCCATTGTGTTACTTTTTATCAGGGTATTTTATGACAGAACAAAAACGAAGCTAGGACAGATACCTAATGATACAAATTATGTAAATGGTACAGAAACTACTTCAGAGTACTGAAAAGAAAGGAGATGTTGAATAAATGGTATTAGTAGAGCTTCTTACAGTATATGACAATATTAGCTCCCATTGAATTAAAATGTAGAGTTAAAGTTGAGCTTAGAAAGACATTTATAATACCTAAGTTAAAACTTGACTTAGCATGACTAAGGAACTTTAGAAATAAGCATTAGTTGATGTCCCCCATCCTTTACACTGAGGTCACCTAAGCTAAGGCTTTACTCTAGAATTTTTTTCAACATGCATGATTCAAAACATACTAGGGGGAAACTTCAAGGAAAGGATACCAGAGAGCTGGCTCAAGAAAAAGGCAAGAAAATGGACTAATTGTTCACGAAACCAGATAAAAAGTTTCTAGCCAGAATAGTTCTTAATGTGTGGTTCCTGAAGAAGACCAGGGAGCATCTTACAGTAACCACTAAAATAATTATAATGATAATATACTTACTTTCAAAGACCAATATCCTTTAAACATTTCTTCTCTGTGATGATTCTTTCATACTAGAATGTAAAATTTCTTTCATTCAGCTATATTATAAGAGAGATTGAATATCCACGATGATCTATAAACAACCTCCCTGCTAAACATTTCTTTCTGGCTCTGTTTTTTTGTTTTTGTTTCTTTTGTTTGTTTGTTTGTTTGTTTGTTTTTGAGACAGGGCTTCTCTGTATAGCCCTGGCTGTTCTGGCACTCACTCTGTAGACCAGGCTGGCCTCAAACTCAGAAATCTGCCTGCCTCTGCCTCCCAAGTGCTGGGATTAAAGGCATGCACCACCACTGCCCAACTTTGTTGTTTTCTTCTCCTTTTGGACAGTTCTTTAGACATTCTAACTTGAAACTCTGAGAAACTGTCAGATTGATTTCCAGAATGGGTATACCAGTTTGCAATCCTACCAGCAATGGAGGAATGTTCCCCTTGCTCCAGCTCATCCTTGCCAGCATGAGCTGTCCCTTGAGTTTTTTTTTTTTTATCTTAGCCATTCTGATTAGTAAAAGACAGAATCTCAGAGTCATTTGATTTGCATTTCCCTAATGACTAAGGATGTTGAACATTTCCTTAAGTGCTTCTTGGCCATTCGAGATTCCTCTTTTGAGAATTCTTTGTTTAGCTCTTTACCCCATTTTTAATTGGGTTATTTGGTTTGTTGGAGTCCAACTTCTTGAGTTTTCACCATGCAGCCTAAGCAAGCCTCAAACGCATAGTAGACCCTTTGTCTCAACCTCTGAAGCACTGGCATTTATAGGTGCAAACCATCATGCCCAGGTACAACTGACTTTTAAACAGACTTTGGAAAAGAAAGCTATTAATTACGGTGAGCTTCTATTTTTCTTTATTTATCTATATATAATATATAGAATCACATATAGCAATGTATCACTTACATCTTGCAGAGATGAATTTTATATCATGGCATTTTGAAATTGGCTGGAGCACACAGGTAAAGATTCCCCTTCATTGTCTCCATTACTGAGCCAGTATACTTTTGATTCTTTTATATCCTATACCTCCTCCAGCTTGTATGGGGTGGGGACAGTTAATTAATTCTTTGCAGTTCAAAGGTTTAAAAGAGAGAAAGGTCCTAAACATGAATTATATTAAATACCTCATCTGTGGTAATTTTGTTAATTCAGATGAGATTTTATACTTTCGAGTTTTGAGATTTTGGTGGAAATTTTGGATTTTGTAAGACTCTGAGAACTTTTTGAACTTTGAGAAAAGACTACTGTACCTTGAATATAGAATAGATATAAATCTTAGAAAGAGGATGGAGTATTCTTGGTAGAAAAACAGTTCCCAAAGATGCCCCTGTTTTATACCCCTAGAATATGTAACTATTTTAGAAAATTAGAACGGAGTTTGTAAATGGAATTAAAGATTAAAATAATTACGTTACTCAACATGTTCTTTTCTAGTTGATCTATTCTAGTTCCATCCATTTACCTGTAAATTTCACAACCAGTCAAAATGCACATGTTTGGAGCCCAGTTCTATTGTATACATCTTCAGCGTAAGTCCAGGGATCATTGCAGAAAAGAAAGTAGAAAAATCTTAAGATTCAGAAAAACAAAAAGGTTGTAATGAGATTGTCTTCTAGTAAAGTCAGAAGCCACACCCAAAAACTACACCAATATGACTGCCTGAACATAAACTGAACAAGACAGGAACAGGTGTTAACTTGGACAGGGATGTGTTCAGAAGGCCCCAAAGAACTACACAAAGGACTACAGGCAATTTAAAAAGTAAGGACAGTAAGAGAAATAGTTTTCTATAGGAAAGCGCATGCAAGTTGTCTATTTAATACCAAATGGTCATCCTTGAAAATATACATAAAAGTAATCCTTTACAGACTTAGCAGGTTGTATTTCTATATTGAGGAACACACACATACAGTATACACACAATATGAATAATGATGAAAGAGGTCATGAATTTGGAAGTGAGTAAAATCAGGCATATGGGAAGATTTAGAATGAAGAAAGGAGAGAGAGAGAAATTATGTAACTAAATAAAATGTTCTTTAAAATTAAAAAGATGAAAACAATCAGAAGACCTTGAAAGAAGACCTCACATAAATATGATTGTCTTTATAGGTGGGAAAAAAGGGAAGAATTTATAATATGGAAGATTTGGGCAAATGCCACTCTCTTTAAACACAGAGGCTACAAAATATGAGTTGCTTCTAAAACCTGGAGGCCAACACAAGAAGTTTTTTCTCTGTGTCTTCCAGGAAGCAGTGAGTCTCTGCTTATTCATTGATTTTAGCTCATTCTGACCTATTCTGGACTTATGACTTCCAGAACTGCAATAAATATGAGTTGTCTTTTATAGTTAGCAATGATATAATTTGCTTTAGAGTCAATAGTTAATACTATAGACATAAGTGAACTTAAAACATTAAGTGCACTTTAAGTAAAATGTTGATTTAGAAGTTCACTTTTGGACCTTGGGCACAAGCTCTGCAGTGAGTCTCTTAACACCTAGAGGAAGCTCCACTCCCAGGCACTCTAACACACCCAGTATCAGAGGTGAGGAGGACACAATATCTGTCCCAATATCTGGGACCAGCGGGACCAGGCACACAAGAACTCTGCCAGCCCAGTGGCTCAGGTTCCTTCAGGTCTCTCTGGGCTGGTGCCCTGAGCAGACCTTGGGCAAAGCTCCGAAGCCACTCTCAAAACACCCAGAGGAAGCTCTACCCCCAGACACTATAACACACCCAAGATCAGAGGTAAGGAGGACACAACATCTGTCCCAACACCAGGAGTAACTGGGAACAGTGGGACCAAGCACACAGGAACTCCACCAGCCCAGTGGCTGAGGTTCCTTCCAGTCTGTCTGGGCCAGCTGGTGCCCTGAGTAGACCTTGGTTGCAGGCTCCACAGCTAGTCCCAAAACACCCAGAGGAAGCGCCACTCTCAGATGCTCTACCAAGCCCAGGATCACAGGATCACAGAATCACAGGATCACAAAGACAGCTTGACTCTGAGGAGTTCTGACGCAACCAGGACCACAGGAAGGACAGGTTTCAGTCAGATTTAGCAAGGACAGGTAGCACTAGAGATAACCAGATGGCGGAGGGCAAGGGTAAGAATATAAGCAACACAAACCAAGGTTACTTAGCATCATCAGAACCCAATACTCCCACCATAACAAGTCCTGGACACACCATCACACCAGAAAAGAAAGATTCAGATATAAAATCACTTCTCATGATGATGATACAGGACTTTAAGAAAGACATAAATAACACCCTCAAAGAAATACAGGAGAACACAGATAAACAGCTAGAAGCCCTTCAAGAGGCAACACTAAATTTCCTTAAAGAACTACAGGAAAACACAATCAAAAAGGTGAAGGAAATAACCAAAACATCCAGAATCTAAAAATGGAAATAGAAACAATGAACAAATCAGAAAGAGAGACAACCCTGGAGATACAAAAACTAGGAAAGAAATCAGGAATTGTAGATGTAAGCATCACCAACAGAATACAAGAGATAGAGAGAGAATCTCAGGGGCAGAAGACACTATAGGAAACATTGACACAACAGTCAAAGAAAATGCAAAAAGCAAAAAAAAAAAATCCTAACCCAGAACATACAGGAAATCCAGGACACAATGAGAAAACCAAACCTAAAGGTAATAGGTATAGAAGAGAGTGAAGCCTCCCAATATAATGGGCCAGTAAATATCTTCAACAAAATTATAGAAGAAAACATCCCTAACCTAAAGAAAGAGATGCCCATGAACATACAAGAAGCCTACAGAACTCCAAATAGACTGGACCAGAAAAGAAATTCCTCCCATCACATAACAATAAAAACACCAAATGCACTAAACAAAGAAAGAATTTAAAAAAAATAAGGGAAAAAGGTCAAGTAACATATAAAGGCAGGCCTAATCAGAATTACACCAGACTTCTCACCAGAGACAATTAAAGCTAGAAGATCCTGGGCAGATGTCATACAGACCCTATAAGAACACAAATGCCAACCCAGGCTACTATACTCAGCAAAACTCTCAATTACCATAGATGGAGAAAAACAAGATATTCCATGACAAAAAAAAATTTACACAATATCTTTCCACAAATACAGCCCTACAAAGCATAATAGGTAGAAAACATCAATATAAGCAGCAAAACTACACCCTAGAAGAAGCAAGAAAATAATCTTTCAACAAACCCACACAAACCTAATTCCACCCCTTACACCAAAAACAACAGGAAGTAACATTACTTTTTCTTACTATCTTAATATGAAAATTAATATTACCAACATATTCTAATCAATTGAAATTCAAAAATATGAGGAATTAGAAATTTGTTGATTGTAATCCAATGGTCTCTCTAATTTAGTAATTGGAGAAATAAGTCCAGTATTGTACAATCCATATACACTTTCAGCTTGTTTGTGACAGTGTCTTGCTGTGTACAACATAAGGGTCTTGAAATCGTATTTCTCCTATCTCAGCCTCTGTATTAGTAGTATTGTTTATTTCATGTTTTTACACTATACTATGGTTTTCAGAACAGCTTATATATTTCAAAAGTATTTATATACCCAAAAGAAACTTAGACAATTAAATTGGGAAGGGGCTTATAAGAGAATAACAAAGAGTGAGACTGAATGCTTTGCTTGATGTTTGTAATTCTTGTATCAAGTTTGAAGAAGAGGACTTTATAAGTTACTCTTTCTCTGAGATAAATGCTTTTCCAAATTATCACAGCCAATGAACTAAATTCTTACCCTCACCTAATGTCTGTGCCACCCTCCGAGCAGAACCATTGTTCATTGAAACAGTTGGTGAATGACTTTATGGATAGACTATTTTAATACACACAGCATTTCTTAAATGAATGTAACCTGTTCTCTGTGGGCTGAGAATAAATTCACTCACTCAAGTCAAATAGCTTTGACCATAGCAGGAAGTCTGTATCCAAAAATTGTGCCTACAATTCATTCCTTGGCGCAGCAGAATTGTCAACTCTCAGCTTAGCTATGATGGAGGTAAAATCCTTTGGTGATGTGAGGGTCATTGAAGTACAGCCTTATTACAATGAAATCCAACGTCTAAAAATTGTTCTTATTTTGGGCTTGTACCACAGTAAGAGCCAAGATTTTAAGCTCTCCTTATTACAAAACAAACAAATAAACAAAAAGACTTTATGTATTTATGTTCATTTAAGAAATTACTAGTAGTGATATATTATTTTGAAATATACAGTTAATGTTTGAAAGTATTTAAAATTTATATTGAGAAAAATGGATGTATTTTCAGTATTGCTGTAGGCAAGTATCTACATAAGACTGTTAAATTGATTGTTGTTTTATATCAAACAATTTTTATAATACTAATTTTTATTGTTATAGTATTTTATAAATTTTAAAGAATATGACAAAAAAGATATAGGTATTGAAGGGGGGTCTCTGGGAGGAGTTGGGGTACAAAAGGGAAACAAGAATGTGATGCAATTCTATTTACTTAAAATATGTTTTTAAATGTTAACAAATTCAGATAAATTGAAATCATATAACTTTTCTCATCATAATGCAATAAAAGTTAAAAAATAAAATAAAAAAGTTCACTTTCAGAGAAGGGGATGCACTATTTAAATCTATACAAATACTTTCTTGTACTTAACAATAAACAGAATATTCTAACATGATCCTTTGCTAAATGGCACAGGTTTTCTGGATTTGCATATATAACAAATATGAAGCACAAAATTTATATAAAATATCAGTTCAATAAAAACTTCATTTATGTTTATGAAGCTTTTATTTTTCTAAGTGTAGAAAAAGCTTTTTTATTTCCATCCACACATTCATTCAACAAATCTTTCGTAAGCACTCATTCTAAACCAGGCACTCTTCAGAACTTAAGGAAATAGTAGTAATTTTAAGATTCTAGTTTCTTGTTATTGTATCTTTATATTCCAATGGAGGAATATAACACATCATTAACTGAATAAAAACCAAAATTATTAGACACAGTGTTAAAATATTGTTATATAAATTGAAAGCAAAATCAGTAGAAAGGAAATTCTCTGGAGATAAGTATGAATGATAAGAAAATGAATGAATGGATTGATATCTTGAAGACATAATTCAAATGGTCAGGGCACAATAGTAAAATGAAGTAGAGATATCAAATCTTTTTGTGAGAAATGTTAACATAAAAGCATGGTGAAAAATATGGCTGTAAAGATCATTGAGGAAAAGGTGAACCAGTGAAAAGTTAAGAGGTTGCTTACTCAAGTGAACAGTGAAGGACATTCATTAGTGCAAATGAACAGTGAAGATTAGTAATGGTGATACCATCTCCTGGATTATGAAGAGTGCTTCTGTGCAGGTTAATGAACTAGCATACTTTCATCTTTAAATGACCCTGCTCAAAGACCTGCCTTCCTCTCTCCTCTCCCATTCTCTTTCTTCAGTGTCCCTCTCCTCTCCTTTCCTCTTTCTTCTCATTTTCTATCTTTACTTTTTAATCTAATATATGAGCTAAAGCACATGACAAAACATTTGACCTCATTCATGCAAGGAACTAAAATAGAAATTCAAAATTGCAAATCCATATTAGAAACTTTGTTCTAAAATGGAGCAAATGCAATTGACTTCTCACAATACAGAGGTAGGAATGTATTACAACATGACAGAATTTAATATCTTAGTTTATGTATATCAGTGGCAACAAACAGATACACAAAATTATGA
Organism: Montemys delectorum; assembly: GCA_019843815.1. Classification (NCBI taxonomy): domain Eukaryota; kingdom Metazoa; phylum Chordata; class Mammalia; order Rodentia; family Muridae; genus Montemys; species Montemys delectorum. Next base: position 73,226 of record JADRCD010213852.1, read on the forward strand.
TGATGAACTACAAAGGAACCTGTCTACTCAGCCAGAACTTAAATATCCTTCTCCAGAGTTTAGTCCAGTGATATACCTAATCTTCATCTCCATGAACCTTCCCAACACCTCAGACCAAGTCTGGTTCCCATATTTAGTACTCTGATCTAGTTCTAGACATCTGGCCTATGCCACAATCAACCTCTCTTTATGCCAGGACCTGAACTGCTTGCTCCAATCCACACATATCTTCCTACACCACACCCAACCTCTCTACCCAGCCAGAATCTGCATATTCTTATCCAGGGTATAGCACAGCAAGAATGCCTGATCTTCCCATCTACACACTTACCCAAACACCCAGATTGACTCCATACTCGAAGCTTGAAAAAGGATGCACATCCCACACACCATTTGAGTCCACTGTATGCAGCTGGCTTAACTGCACTTCATCAGCCAACCCCAACCTCTAAATCCAATCCATTCTTACATCCTTTCCTCTAACCAAGTTATTTTGTGTATATCAGAAACAGAACTAACAAAAGAAGTCCATATGCCCAGACCACAATGTAAAAATATAAACAAATAAAAAACACAGTAGCTCCCATTCAAAAGTTACCAGTTCTATAGAAGCATTTGTCAATGAGAATTACCTAGATGTACCCAGGTACACAGACTGTAAAAAAGAAATCATAATTTTGCTGAAGAATTCAAAGAATATGACAAAGACTACAAGAAACAGACCAAAGAAATTAAGGAGAAAGAACTTGAATAGGGTATATACATAAGTCTTGATAAAGAACATGATGGCTTGGCAGAAATGACAAAGCCAGTATAAAATTTGAAAATGGACTTCAATAAAAAGGTGGATATATTGAAGAGGACTTGATCTAGAATGAGAAGTGGACTGAAAAATTCAATAACTAAACTTGAAAATTCAAAAGAAAGCCTTACAAATAGAATGAATCAAGCTGAAGACAAAATATCAGCACGCAATGATAAAGCAAAAGATGTAGACCAAATAAGAAAAGAATATTTTAAAAAATTAAAATTATACATGCAAAGAAGATACAGAAAATGTGGGAAAGATCAAACCTTTGAATTATAGGCATAGATAAGGAAGATTCTCAAGTCAAGGACAAGATCCTAGAAGAAAACTTCCCTAAACTAAGAAAAGATACACCCATACAGGTAAAAGAACAGCACAGAACATCAAATAGACAAGACTAGAAAAGAAAATCTTCACAGCATATCATCATTAAAACATTAAGTATTAGTACAGAGAAAATATATGAAAATAGCAAGAGAAAAATTACAAGTTACATATAAAGGAAAACCCATTAGAATAACAGCTACTTTCTCAATAGAAATGTTAAAACCAAAAGAATTAGAACAAAGCATTCCAAGTCCTAAAAGGATCATGATTGCCAACCTGTACTAATATACCCACAAAACTATTTGCCATATCTGCAAAAGAAAGGATGTTTTTAGACTGTTTTTAATCAGTCTAAAAATATTATATCCGACAGAACAAACCTAAAGAAAATATAGAAAGGAATAAACATAGCCAAGATACTGTGTAAAGAAATATGAAGGGTTTGCAACCCCTTAGGATGAACAACAATATGAACTAACTAGTACCCTTAGAGCTCCCAAGGACTCAGCCACCAACCAAGAAGTGCACATGGTGGGACTGATTGCTCTGGCAGCATGTATATAGAAGAAGATTGCAAAATCGGTCATCAATGGGAGGAGAGGACCTTGGCCCTGTGAAGATTCTATGCCCCAGTGTAGGGGAATGCCAAGGCCAATAAGTGGGAGAGGGTAGAGTGGTAAACAGGAGGGGGGGAGGCAACAGGGGTTTGTTCTTGTTGAGTTTTTTTGTTGGTGGTGGTGTTTTGTTTTTTTTTTTTTTGAGGAGAAACTGGGAAAAGAGAAATTATATGACATGTAAATAAACTATACGTGGTGGGACTGATTGTTTTGGCAACATGTGTATAGTAGAGGATTGCAAAGCTGATCGATCATCAATAGGAGGAGAGGTCCTTGGCCCTGTGAAGGTTCTGTGCCCCAGTGTAGGGAAATACCAGGGCCAATAAGTGGGAAAGGGTGGGGTGGCAGGCATGGGGAGGGGGAGGCAACAGGAGTTTGTTCTTGTTGTTTTTGTTTGTTTGTTTGTTTGTTTGTTTGTTTTTTGTAGGGGAAACTGGGAAAGGAGAAATTGACATGTAAATAAAGAGAATACCTAATTAAAAAAAGAAAATATCTAAAAAAATAAAATAATAAAAAAAGAAATATGAAGATGCAGAATTCTATCAGACCTTCAAAGAAGACCTGATACCAATACTTCTCAAACTATTCCATCAAATAGAAAGAGAAGGAACACTACCCAATATGTTCTATGAAGCCACAGTTACACTGATTCCTAAACTACACGAAGACCCAACAAAGAAAGAGAACTTCAGACCAATTTCCTTCATGAATATTGATGAAAAATACTCAATAAAATTCCCACAAACTGAATCCAAGAACACAGCAAAACAATCACTCACCATGATCAAGTAGGCTTCATCCCAGGGATGCAGGCATGGTTCAATATACAAAAATCCATCAATGTAATCCATTATATAAACAAACTGAAAGAAAAAAACTACATGATCATCTTATTAGATGCTGAAAAAGCCTTTGACAAATAAAACACCCCTTCATGATAAAAATATTGAAGAGATCAGGAATTCAAGGTCCATAACTAAACATAATAACGAAAACACAATGTAGCACAAAGAACAAAAGCAATACAAAAAACTAACAAAACAATGACTGAAATTAGCATAACTTTTCAATAACTACTTTAAATATGAATGGCCTCAAAAGACAGAAGCTGGATAAATGCCTCAAGAAATAAAATTCATACATTTGTTGCCTATAAGTAACACATCTTGCCCTTAAGGATAGACATCACCTTAAAGTTAAAGACAGACCAAAGGCATGCCTGGAAAATAGCAGTAGGAAGCATTATCCTAATATTTGACAAACTAGGAATAAAACTAAAACAAACTGGAAGAGCTAAAGAATGGTACTTCAATTTAATCATGGAAGAGTTAACCAAGAGGATATTACTATGATAAACACATAGGCAACAAATTCTGATGCAATAATTTTTTTTTTTTAAAAAAAAAGGTAGTACTGGATTTAAAGACAGATTAACAAACACAAACCTATTAATAGTAGGTAATTTCAAGATACAGAGAAATACTAGAATTTATGCCAAATGTACTTAGCAGACATTTCCTGGAATCTGGACAGAATATTCCACACAAACATCAGAGAATACTGATTCTACTCAGCAGTCCACAGAAATTTATCTAAAGTAGAACACATCCTAGGACACAAAGATCTTTTCAAATTCAAAAATATTTGAAATAACTTCACGTATCCTATCTGACTACAATGCAATAAAACTATAAATTGACAAACTAATCTACTGAAAACACAACCTCATGAAGATTAAGTAGTTCAAACTTAATGATCAATAGGTCAAAGAAGAAATCAAGAAAGAAATAAACAAGGTTTTGGATTTAAATCAAAATGAGGATACAATATATCAAAACTTCTAGGACGCATTTAACGCATTCCTGTGAGGGAAATTTATGCTTCTTAATGCCTACATTAAAAACTCAGAAAGAGGTCAAATAAATTGTTTAATGATATTTCAAGGTAAGTCCACCAGAGACCACCACACAGACATTTTTAAAGCTGGAAAGGAAAAAACATCTTCATTGTGGACCAGTGGCTACATATAGAAATTGGCCTAATCCTGCTGCTCTGAGCCTTATAGCTTCTTGTCTTTTATGCCCATAAATCACATCCTGATTGGTACTCTTTAGCTAGCAAAAATCGAAATAGAGAAGCCAAAAAGCAAGGTTAATATATTTAGAGACTTTTTACTCAGGGACTTTCCTGGAACTATGGACTAGATCTCAGTCCCCATTTTGGCAGGTGCGTTGGGGCCTATCTACTTGTTTTACAGTCAGAATGGTGCCTGTGACTTGATCCCAATTATACTAAGATCTGGGAGCCTGTTACACTGATGGAGCTCAAAGATTTAAACAAAACAAGAACAAATAAAATCAAAAGCAGGTTGATGGCAAAGAATTTTTAAAAAGCAGCACAAATTAATGAAATTGAAATAAAGAAAACAATGCAAAGATGTGATGTGTTCAAGAGTTGGTTATCTGAGACAATAAAAATACAGACAGACTCTTGACACAACTAACAAAAAAAGAGAGGACCAAAATGTACAGAATCAGAAATGATCAGAGAAAGTTATAATAAACACTAAAGAAATTCAGAATACTATAAGGGAATATCTTAAAAACCTTTAGGCCTTTAACCTGAAAAATCTCAAAAAAAAAAAAAAAAGAATGAATTCCTAGATTCAGTCAAAACACCAAAATTTAAAACCAAAGAGAAGACAACTACCTAAACAAGCACATAACAAATGAATAATTTAAAATAATAATAAAAATCCCTCGAACTAAAACAGCCCAAGGCCAGATAGAGCCAAAATAAAATTTACTAGTCATTCAAAGATCTACATTTAAATCTCCTTAAACAATTAAAATGTTGGGAAATTGAAATAGAACTCCAAAATTCTTCTATGTAGCCATCATTACTCTAATACCCAAACCAAGTAAAGACATACACACACACATACACACAGACACACACACAGACACACACACACACACACAGACACACACACAGACACACACACACAGACACACACACACACACAAACACACACACACAACTAACTGCCAGTGTTCCTGACAAAAATAAACTCAATAATGCTCAATAGAATGCTTGCAAACTGAACACAAGCATATAAGAAAAAGATTATACACCATAGCCAAGTTGACTTTATTTGTGAAATGCATGACTGGTTCAACATACACAATTCTATAAATATAATTCAGCATGTAAATGGACTTAAAGACAAAAATCACGTGATCATCTCAAAGGCTGATGGAAAGTTCTTTGGGAAAAAACCCAGCACACCTTCATGTTAAAAGTAGTAGAGAATGTGTGGCTACAGGAAACATGCCTCAACACAGCCAAAACTACAAACAAGAAATTCACATCAATATCATCTTAAATGGAATTATTGTCAATATTGGACAAATAAAACCCTGTGACCTAGAATAGCAACCTTCTGGTAAGAGACCCTGGTGCTGTAATGACACAGATGTTGTGAGAGTAGCCATCTACTCCTTAAAACTTGATGTAGAGCTCACTATATGAGATGGAGTGGATACCCAACATGGCTAAAACAACCACAAACCTGAGAGTAGAAAGGTCATGGGGCTTAAGGAAAGACCTACTGTGATTGTTTGAACATGGAGCCCAGAGAGTGGCACTATTAGAACATGTGACCTTGTTGGAGTACATGTGTCACTGTATGTGTGGGCTTTACGATCCTCATCCTAACTGCCTGGAAGCCAGTATTCTGCTAGCAGCCTTCAGATGAAAATGTAGAACTCTCAGCTGTGCCTGTACCATGCCTGCCTGGATGCTGCCATGTTCCTACCTTGATGATAATGGACCAAACCTCTGAACCTGTAAGTCAGCCCCAATTAATGTTGTCCTTCTAAGAGTTGCGTTGGTCATGGTGTCTGTTCACAGTAGTAAAACCCTAACTAAGACACCTACTAATATTATACTGCTAAAAGGACATAGTGATAGCATGAATCCTCTTGACATACTGCTATACTCATAGATCAGTGCATTGCTTAACTCTCACCAGAGAATTTCTTGTAGTAGATAGGAATTAACACAGAGACCCACAACTGGACAATGAGCAGAGAGTGAGAGACTTCAGAGTACTCAGACATAAATTGATGTATTTATGAAGCCTGTTCTTTCAAGGCCCAGAGATCTATATGGAAGAGGAGGCAGTAAGATTGTAAGAGCCTGGGGTGGTAGATGACTCCAATGTAGCAAGGTCTTCCAGACACAATAAGACTGATATACATATGAACTCACAGAGTCTGTGACAGCATTGTCAAGACCTGCATATGTTCAAACAATTCAACAATCCTAGCACTGAGAAAGAGAAGTTGACACAAAGTCCCACCATTTATTAAGAAATTATTTGCACTTGATGCCTGCTGTAAAAGGGAAAATCAGTTATCTCCAGTGGAGTGACAGTGACTATACCAAGCCACATTCCAGAGTGGCCTCCATGCCCAGTAGGTAAGTGGCCAACACAAAACAAACTGCATGGTTTTTGTGTACATTGTTGTTTTGTTTTATTTGGGTATTTCTCACTCTGGTTTGTTTGGTTTTTTTTGTTTTGTTTTGTTTTTTTCTTGTTAGTTTTGATTTTTATTTTTTGCTTTTTATTTGAGAAGGAAAGTGAAAACAAGGATTTGGGTGAGTAGGGTAATGGAAGGGATCTGGAGGAGTTTGTGGAAAGGAAAGAATATGATTAAAATATAGTGCATAAAATAAAATTATAATTTTTTTTCAAAATCACAGATTTGGACTACTCAAACGAAATAGAATTCATCCAAGTTGCAAGGCTCTATTCCAAGAGAGACAGGAGTTGAAGCTCCGCTCACAATTGGTACATCACATTACAGGGACTCCAATGTGGTCCTTTTGTCAACTCAGGGGTTGACCTCCTCCTAGGCAATGTAAGTGCTCACTCACAGAGACATTGGGCTCAGGGCAGTGACAGAAAAGAGTGTGTTAACATGTGATGCTGATAAGACAGCAGGAGCCAGGGTACAAAGCAGGAGTCACTCAGTCTGGGTTCAACATCTATGTGGGTCTAATTAGCTGTGTGCCTGAGGCATGATGTTGGGCTTTACTGAAACTGAATAAATCCTGCCTTCCAGAAAAGGATCTCAGACTGCAGTATTCAGTTCAGGGCCCTGTGACTACTCCTGTATCCTAGAAACTGCAGGGGAGCCAGTAAATGACATTAGAGGTGATCCTGGTTCAAGGTTTCACACAGAGGATGTTGGAGAGGAACAAGAAGTTTGCCAGATCTGAAATGAATGTATAGAGGGTTTTCAGCAAGCGCAGATTATGCTTGGATCCAGTACTATGCTAGGTTGGACCAGAGTTCCCACAGACCCTGAACAATGAAAGGAGCAATGGAAGTCCAACAGACAGGGGGTTCACCTGGCTTCACCCTTTGCCTTCTCGGCCACTCCCCCCACCCAAATCCAATTCTTGTTACAAGTTCTTGCAGGAATTCACAAGGGCCAGCCAGTGCTTGCCTGGGTCCAGAGATGATGAAAACAAAGTACTCTTTTCTTATCTAGCTTGTATCCAAATTACTAGGGCAACTAGGAACTTCTCTAAATGAGAAATTTTTTGAGATAGCATAACCACATACTATGCATGATCATCTGGGCCATGACCAGTCATGTCATTTGGCTTCAAGCCAGCCTTACATGGCTGGAGACCACATAGCTGCCAGAGCCATTCTGCCTGTGAACTAGCAGTTTTCAGTGGTCAGTCTGTACAGCACCCATAAGAGGCAGTACTTTCTACAACAAGCCATGGACCCGCTCCCGGGACACTCCCACTGGTATCTTGAAATGATGAAACACCCCAACAGAGACCATGATGGTCATTTACATTCAGGGATATTGCAGCTTTCCAGAGCTATTAGGATACCCTGCCTGCTCATCATTGATCCAGGCTATCAGCTCATTCAAGAAGACCATTTCCCTTTTTGATGCCTAAAAGACATCAGAAATGAGGAACAAAGAAAAGCTTTAAAAATGGAGGGAGGAAAAGGAGGAAAGGAGGAGGGAGAGAGAAAGAGGAGTGTTGGTGCTGTTAGGGGAAAAGGCCAAGACAGTAAAAGAAGTACTCTCCCTAGTCATGGGGAAACATCTAGGACCCTGCCACTCAAAATTGACCAGGTATTTCCCTGAAAGTTGTCCAATGAGCATGTTTCTTTATACCTCCAAGTCACATAGCCTTTCCACAGGCTCTGACACCTGGGCGGTCTGATGCAGATACACTGGTGTTATAGAATTTGGTCATCACAACCTAAGACTCAAGCCAGGTCTAGCCACCCATATTCAAGAAGGTGACTAAAAGAACCAGATTAAAAGTGAAAACCAGAAAATGGAAATTTGTCCAAAGTGAGGGAAAACACAGATATCCAGTTACTACCCAAAGTCTGTCTTCAGGATCTTCAGTTTAAATAGAGGGCCAAGGCTAAGCATATCGAAGCAGTCTCCACTAAAGTGTATCCTAGCCTACCACTGACAAATCATTAGTCTCATACTGCAAGATGGCTAGCAAATTAGAAAGATTGTGTGAAGTTTTTTTTTTTTTTTTTCTGGAAGATAAATCCCCCGTCTGACTACTGTCTTTTCATTCTTCCTGTGTGAGGTTTCTGACTATTTCAATTCTTTGGAGTTCAATGTTTTCAATAATCTGAAAGACTAAGGGCAGAACATATTTAGTTAGTACCCCCTGGAGCCAGGCTTAAGAACCATTTTTCATAACTTCATGGCTTAGAGTTGCTTTTGGAAGGACTGACTGAAATAATGTCACCTCCTTGACTTGGGACAGCCTCTTAACGTCAATCCTAGACTTGTCTGAAATTTAGACCTCCCTATTTCAGCTTCCCAAGTGCTAGGATCACAAGCAAGTGCTTCGCACAATTGTCACTTCATTTAAGTTGACAATTCCCCAACCCCCATGTTTCTAAAAAAATAGTTTGAAGACATTTCATATAACAATGTAGTTATAGAGACTTCAGCCCAAGGACTCAGGGGAGAGCTTCCCTCCAGGGCGGACTTCAGCCCAAGGACTCAGGTGGGACTTCAGCCCAAGGACTCAGGTGAGATCACCATTTTCTCTCTGGGGTCTTGCTAAGGCAGGACCAGCTGGGAGGCATAGGCCTCAGGAATTGCAG
>JADRCD010213853.1:3782-21337 GCA_019843815.1 Montemys delectorum
CTCTCTCTCTCTCTCTCTCTCTCTCTCTCTCTCTCTCTCTCTCTCTTAAAGATTTTTTTTTTTTATGTGTATGAGTAAACTGTAGCTGTAGAGATGGCCATGAGCCATCATGTGGCTGTTGGGAATTGAACTCAGGACGCCTCCCCTCTCCGGTGTCATTCACTGCAGCTGTCTTCAGACGCACCAGAAGAGGGCGTCCGATCTCATTACGGGTGGTTGTGAGCCACCAAGTGGTTGCTGGAATCCGAACTCAGGACCTTCGGAAGAGCAGTCAGTGCTCTTACCCGCTGAGCCATCTCGCCAGCCCCAGTACAAGCACTTCTTAGTTGAGCAGAGGATCCACAGCTTGGTCTTTAGCAGGTTGGCCATACTCATTCGTTTTCTCTGCACGCTTCCAAAGGTGCATAAGGAGTCTTGCATGTTGTGCTGAACACTTTATAGCCATTTTCTTCTCAGAGTAGATAGAACCATCGCCTGCTAACATATGGGAAAGGAGGCTCAGAGAGAACCAGCCCCAAGTCAAGATAACTGCACAGACGTCTGGCCTGAACACCAATTCCAAGCTATGGTAGATCTTGGGTTTACTTAGATCCCCCCACTGTCCAGCGTTTTTCAGCACCCCTCCATTCCATGACCATACGAATCTTTTCAAATGGGTTCTTTCCTGAATACATTTTTTTTTCTTTTTTTGCTTGCTTGATTGCTTGTTTGTTTGTTTTAAGCCTTTGGCAAACTCCGTAGTATTTAATGAAGGAACTCCTATGTTCAGCTAAGAGAACACCTGGAGTGTGACAATGATAGTGTTTGTATTCTCTTGGTTGAAGAGCGGAGAAAGTCTGTGTCTAAGGTTCAGAGTCGCAGATCCAGGCTTAACAAGTGGCAGAATGTCAGCAGCCATTTAAGCCAGTCACAGTTCCTTGCCCGCTTCACAGTTCCTTCCCAGACACCAACTCTAAAGCTGTGTCTTCACCCAGAGCCCGCCCTCCAGCCAGCCGGCCTGGGAGGAGCCTTCCGTTTCTCAGAACTTGCCGGGCTGTCTCCTGGCAACGGCAGACGCGGGAAGCCTCGAGGGCCTTGTGGTTTGCAGGCTCTGCTGGAGGCTACCCGGGTGGGCCGCAGGCATGGCTTCCAAACAGGCTAAAAGGAAAGAAGTGCATCGGATCAATTCCGCCCACGGATCAGATAAATCTAAAGAGTAAGGGACCCCTATCACGCAGTGCCTTCCCTCCCCCTGCCCCTGGGCCTGTCCCACCCAGAGCTGGACCTCCTACCAGACCAGGAGTTGATTTGCCTGGCTTGTGTCTGTCCTCAACTAGCCTTAAAGATGCTTTTCCTTTATCATCCTCAGTCTAGAGCCACTTCCGTTCCAGAAAAGCTGCTTTCCTGCTCTGGAAATTCCCACTTGTGAACTCTCCCAGCTCTTCCCATCTCGTGTGGCATAGGCCTCTTAGAAGTTCAAGCTTAGGTGGAGCTTCCCTAAAAAGGATACTCACCTTTGAAGATTTCAGTTAAAAACTATCTCACTTTCACCTGTCCCCTGGAAGGAGGCAGGGGGAGCTCAAGAGGAAGAACAAAGCGGGAGGGGGAGAGTTTGTGTTTTTGCTGCAGCCCAGCTTTCTAGACCTTTAATCAGATGAAGTCAGACATGGAGTGATTTCAGAAATCTAAGAGTAAAGTCTGTATAGCATGGGGTCTATGTTCCTAATGCCCGCTCCGAGGAGGTCTGCAGCCCAGTTCGTGGAATCTTTTTAGCGTGTTTCTGTTCTGAGCCGCCGTGGTTGTCTTTAAGTCTCTATTCATAGTATTTTCCTTTGATATTCTCTTCCCTTTAGATACATCCAGTTATTCCACAGTACAGAATGTGGGCCATTGTTTGAACCTACCACATTTGGAAGCCATTGCAACTCTGGGAGAGCAAACTGTACTTCAATGGGATGATGAACAGTCCTCACGAACAGTACCCGTGGGGGATGGGCAGAACAAGACTTAACGATTCTTACTTAAAAATCTCTCCTGTGTCATCTACTCCCCGGGGCTTAGTGTTTAAAGTCTTTTCCTTGTAAACTCTCCTGGGCTCAGTCGGGAGTTGAGAGTCTGTCATCTTCCACTTCTGTCCTCTTTCCTACGAAAGCTTCTAGATACCTCACAGATAACACATTCATTTCCTTAGCTCAAATTTCAGAGTGATTTTTAACAGGATCACGGTACTTTTGTGTAGCAGTGTGACTGGGGCCGTTTCCACATTGTCTGATGTTCCATTCTAGAAGTCCAAGACCCACAGGGCCCACACCACTTCTGTCGCTTGTTCACTTCCCCTCAGACACACTAGAAGTCCAACTCCCCTCTACTCCCATGACTTCTCTTCAGGCTTGTTCCCACCCCATGGTCTTCACACTCTTGGCCTTTTTTGTTGAGAAGTTCTTTTATCTCCAGATTGGTCCATGCAGCTTTCTCCCTCCCCCACATGTTTCTCATAAGTTCTACCTAAATGTCATTTTCCCCTGTCTTCTCATTTAGCTGCCTGATTTATAACAATATCCCCCTTTCCCTGCCCCAACCAAACAAAAACTCACCGTACTCCCTGTCTCCTGTTCTACTTTGGTTTTCTTCACTGGTTTTTGCTGTTGCTTTTGTTCACTTTAACTACATACACACATACATACATACATATATACACACATACACATACATACATACATACATACATACATATATACACACATATAGTTTTTTTTAAACTTGTCTTCCTAACACAGGGTACCTTTAGGTATTTCCTAAAGTAAGTTCTGTGAAGATAGGGAGTTTTCGATTTTATTTTATATATTGTCAAATTCTTAGTACCTGGAATGGTTCTTGGGTCATAAATGGTAGGTATTGAAAAATAATGCTTTTTGTGGGTATTCATATAGTTATATGAAAGAATTCATTAGTAGTATAGGCCAGATCCTCAGAAAAAATAATTTCCAGTTTGTCTCATCATCATGAAGATTCATGATCATTTTTAAGAAGAATGTCATTGGCAGACTAACTGATTCATTGTCTCATGTGGACAGAGAATGGTAATATTTGGTAAAAAATATTTAGTGGACTAAATTGACTTTACCAGGCTTGAAAAAAATTTAAGTCTCTTCCCCAAATAGTAATGGTGGTTATAACTAATTGACATTAAAGGCTCAAACCTACGTAGGCGCTTGGTGGTGAGTCCTGACCACTACAGCATAAGGAGCCAGCTCTGACCAGTGTTTGACATGGTCTGTCAGGATCTGTGAAAGTCACAGGTCACACTGGCAAGATACTGGATCTTCCTTTGTCAGGACTACTGGTGTCTTTTAGAAGAGATGATGTATTTTAGATATCTTTCCTTCTTTATAGTGTTATAATCTGAATTAAATTCTGCTGGTACAAATGTGTATCTGATTTACAAAAAAAAAATGGTAAGTACTTTCACAATATAATATTTTACAGGTAGATTTTGCGACCATTGATTAAGTATTAAGTACCAAGTCTTGTTTTGACAGAGCATTAAAGAGAGCATGTCAGGTGGATAGAAAATCAAATCCTTCCTCTGCAGTTTCACCAAAGAACCAATGGTAAACAGGAGCCTGGTTCACCAGCACAGAACGAAGTGTCACACACTCACAGAGCACCAGGGATTAAAGTCCAACTTGATTCTGGTGCCATTGTCTTTCATAATACCATGGGAGAAATTTAGAGAATTTGACATCATTTACCAGAATTTTGAAAGCGGCCATCAGCTGGAGCCATCATTCCTAGTTGCATTTTTCTTCTTGAGGGATGTGAAAATATGATTGATCTCACCCCAACACTCCTTGCTTTGCTTTTCTTTCTTATCCAATTAGATTTTTTTTTGTTAACTCCAAAAATAAGTGTGGGGATATTGGTATAGTAAAATATTTAAAGTCTTAATTGACTTTTTGGCTACCATTTAACATAGTGAATATCAGCGTGACTGGTGGGAATCATTATTCTTAATTTCAGTACCTTAGCCAGTTCTGAGCAGTCTAATAGAACACAATGCCCAGGAACTGCACTTACCAGTCCTTGTTTCTCCCAGCAGAAAGTGATAGAGCAGCAAACGGGATGTCGCCCTCTGGCCTCAGCATGTATACTGTGTTCACATGGACAACACTCCCACTCAAGCCATTAGAATTATTATTGTATACTTTGCGATGCTGAAATACTCAGAACTTGAAGGGTGGTCTACAATGGGGTACAATTTGATATTAGTAGTGACAAAATTTTTTACCTCCAATAGCATATTTAAATCATGATTTAGAACACTATAAGAAATTTATTCAAGTAGGAAGAAATGTGCCACCTTCTAAATTTGTAATGGTGATAGCATATAGTTATCAAACCTCTCTCAAATTGAGAGACACATGACTCATCTCCATGCTAATCTTATCTTTGTGACTCCAGCATACATCTTAACTGTATAGAGATTATTTAAAAAATTAATTTCAATATTATGAAAGCAATATAAAATAGAATAATTTTCTTGCTGGGCATTAAATTGAATTCTTGGTTTTCTGAAAGAGAGAGAGAGAAACCCAGAGAGAGCTGATTCCATGCAGCAGTAGTCGGTTAAGTACTCCATTTTCTTTGCTTAGAGATATCAGAAAAGCCCCACCCATTACAAAGAGTAAGGTCCAGACAGAGGCTCCTTTGTGGCTTGTGGTGAATGTCAGAATTCATTGTATTCCCTATATCCATCCTCACAGTGCACATAAAGGCAGAGAGGCCAGAGAAGCAAAGATGGAGGAATAGAGGAAGGACTGCAGGGGCTTGCTGATTTCCATAGTTGACCTTTGTAGATCTCAACAACTAAGAGCATCTAACAAATTTGAAAAGCTAGCTTCACTGATAGAAACCTGCTCCGGGGAAGTCCTAGTTCTTCATGATATTTCAAATTCCTAAATGAGCATGTCTCACAGCCGCGTCATTGGAAAGCCACAAAAGATAAGGAATTGTGGGACATGCTAACTTCCATCAAAGGAGTTATGATGTAGGTTGGGTAGGGAAACCATTCATAATGGAAGCCACTAGGAAATCTATAGTAATGTTTTGATTTCCCTGGGGACTTGTTGGACAGCAAAGAAGTCATGTGTCCGCATTAAGGTTAGATTAGCAAAATCATGAGACGCCTCGATTGAGGCTGTGTGTGTTAAGAGAGGAAGCTGCTTTTCACTGGCGTCTTTCATAATTTCCCTCAACAGTCACTCTTTAGACAGCTAGTGTTGGGGCGGGGAATGTTTGGGGCACAAGAGGTCATCTAGACTGCTTATACACAGAGGTCTGTGGGTCTTGATGCAGGCGTGAACTCAAGAAGCAGCTGTGTGAGGGTAGCAGAATGGGATGGATAGGCTAAGAGAGTTCACAATGTAAAGGAGTGTGGGAAACACAGACTTTAGATATCTGCCAGTTCCACAGAACTTCAAGCTGCACTTCAAACCAAGATAGAAAGAAACGGGCAACCATTTGAGCTTGTGGGATGCCTCCTTCCGCCAATGCCTGCTGAGTATGAGGGACATGGTAGCAGAGCAGATCTGAAAGTAACAGGGAAAGTCGATGTGAGCTGTGCATACAGCAATGCTGTCCAGGTTCAGATAGGGTGGTGCCCGGAAAGGGAAGAGTTAACGAGTGATTGGTCTAGTATAATGCACTGTTTATTCTGTATTCTCAAGGCCTGGCACAGTGTGTAGTAATAAATGCATGTGTAATTTAACTGAGTTGAAGTGGAAACAGGCCTGGTGGCTGGGTCATAAAGCTCTCTGAATCACCATGAGAGCCAGAGGGCAGCGTCTCATCTCAGGACACAAGAATCCCTTCCCCTGGGTAACACTTGGCAGAGATTATGGCATTATGTAAGTGTCCTTTGCATATTTTAAAATACAAAGCAAATAGCTCTGCCTAATGAAGCTAAGCCTGCCTTTCGACTGTAACAGGCTCTGTCTTTAGCTCTTCTTCTTTGGTCTTCACTTTGAAGATTTATGTAATTCACTCAAGTTGATGTGGTTTAAGAGTTATCTGTGGCAGGGACTTGATGTGTTGTTGAAATCAATCTTTTTTTTTTTTAAGTTATAGTGTGTTATGTGTATGTGTGTGCACAGGCATGCTTGTGGCAGTGTGTACATGTGAAGGTTAGAGGACAACGTTGGGTGTCTGTGTTCAACTTCCATCTTTCATATGACAGTCTTTTGTTTAACACTACACTGGGGACCAGCTGGCTCATGAGATGCCAAGGGTTCCGTTGTCTCTGCATCTATATTTTACTATATCCAGTCTGGGATTACCCATCTGGCATTATGTGAGTAGAAGGGATTCAAGCTCAGGTCCTCACCCATACACAGCAAGCACTGTACCCATTGAGCCATCTCCCCAGCTTTGAGTTAAATAATTTTTGACATGTTTCATTTTAAGCAGGAAATGATCTAAGCCATTCTGTTGAATGATAAAGTGGTTAAAAAAAAGTGACTAGATAGAAAGATTTAAAAGTAGATGCTCATAGATGCTGTTCCCCCTAAAGCATGCTAAAGTTTTATGTTCTCATACTGTGGGATCCTGGGTAAGGTGTCCAGTGAAGCCAATCGTGGCTTCATTGAGCATAATTTTAAAAACATCCCATTGACTTTCAGATTATTTGATATTTCTAGGCCTGAAATCATTTAAATGAAGGAATTAATTGAAATGATCTGTATCCTTATTCTGCCATGTAATATATGGTAAAATGATTTAAGACTATAGCCAAGCAGTTTAAAATACATCTTTGGATAGCGTGGAAGGATATCTTATCTTGCTTCTTCTCATCACCCCAGCAAAGCAAATCCACACAATGAAGAAGCATCAAAGCAGGTGCTTTGAAAATTTTGTTAATAATATTTCCTCTTAGGCTCCTGGGGCTACCTGTATCTTTTCTCAGGGTGGGTTCAACCTGATTTCAGAATCTGAGGCCATAGCCATGTATGGTTAGATTAATACATGGTACATTTTTAGCTAAATGAATATTGGACACTATTTTAATGGTATCATAATGAATACTGCAGTCCAAAAAATTAGCAATCCTTTTTATCCTGTTCCTTTGAGTGACTGAATATCAGAGACTCACATTTTACTCTGTTCATTTCCTAAGATCAGTGTGTCTTTTCTGCTCCCATTCCCTCAGCCCTTTGTCTTCATCCTAGGGTACAGTCCCCTACTGATTGCCTCTTTGCAGACCAAGAGGGAACGACTGTCTGTAGAATGTGTGTGTAAGTGGGATTATGGCAAAGGACCACTTTATTGGGTTGTAGGATGTGTGCAGGGGAGCGATAGCTTGGGGCTGGTGAGGAGCATGTGTGTAGTCCAGTTATGAACAGCAGAAGCTCTAGGTCATCAATATTTTGTGGATGCAGAGGCAAAAGGGGAGAAAATAGAACTATGAAATGACTTAGGCAAGTCTCTGGCCCAATTTTGACCTAGAAAGGTAGTTCATAAACTTAGCTAGGTGACATTAAGGTTAAAGATAAGGTTAAAAGCTTAAATGGCAACAGAGCCTTTTCTGCAAACTATTGTGATGAAAGCTGTAGACAGACTGAGTAGCAGTTTGTGACACCACAATCTATGGTGTCACATTGGACATAGGACTGGAGAAAATATGGGCCTTGTTTATAACATTCAAAGAACAAGGTTATGAGGGAAATAGTTGGAGTTGTTATTCAGGGGCTTAGTTTGAGCCTGTTTGTGTAAGAACCTTTCAGTACTGCAGGCTTGTTTCAGTCCTGGATTTGGGGTAAAGAACTCTATCTAGGTATTTTACATCCTTTTATGTTTGCTCATAATGAATAAATATGAGTATTGCTGTGGGAAGTACAAAGTGGCCCATCCTGGACAGATGGTAATGATTGAAGTAGCCAATGTACTTGACGTATGGCCAGAGCCGCAGCAGCCTGCCTTTCAAATGGCTTGCCTGATCCCTCCTCATCTCTAAGGGGTTGGGGGTAGAGGATACACGGCGCCTTATTGATTTGAACCAAGGTTCTTGGAAAGAAGCCATACCTACATTAGACACTCTGTAAATGTTGACTGACAAGTCAGAACTTTAGGGGTTCTGTAGAGGGGGTGGAATTGTGCAGATAGTGAGCCAAGCTGTCTGGAGCTATCTTAGCCTTCTTAATATCTACTCATTGCTCATATCTTTCTCATCTAACATCCTTGTGACTACCATGTGAGACATGTGAACCACTAGCTTCTACCAGCTCAAAAATCTAAGAATGCTGTCAGAGAGCATCTGAGACATTAGAGCTAAGATTCCTCCACTTGGCTGTAATCTGTCACCCAGATGTACTCACAAAAGTATTAGTCACCTAAACTTTCGTGATTAGGCTATGGTTATTGACATTTGGCTCCGAAATAAACATCTCTTACCCAGCGTGAGGTAAGAACTGTTTTAGTTTAGTTTGGTTTTATTTGTTGTTCATTTGGTTTTGTTTTAAAATCATCTTTGAAGATCTCCTTCTGGATTCTCTTTGGTTTCACAGACCCTGTGATCTTCATCAAAAGAATTCAGTTAAGGGACTGGAGAAATGGCTTGGCCATTCAGAGCATTGACTCCTCTTTCAGAGGACTAGGATTCAATCCCATTACCCACATGGCAGCTTACAACCATTTATAACTCCAGTCCCAAGGCACCAGGCCCCTTTAAGTGGTTCACAAACATACATATGGGCAAAGCACACATATGTAGTTTTACAAAGAAGAATCAGCTGCAGCAGACAGAGTAGAGTGTGGAAGGCAGTCAGGGCTTCTGACAGAACAGGGTAGGGCTTTTTCTCTAGTTAGTTCCAGCAGTGGCCAAGGAGACTACTCTTCACACATGCCTTTGAGAATGACTATATGTTACTTTGTAAAATCCCTAGAACAAGGGCTGAGGATATAGCTCAGTACGAGAGTGCTCGCCTAGCTTAAGGGAGGATCCTAATTTAAACTTCTAGCTCTGAGAGAGGAAAAATAGCTCTAGAACAGCAAGCTTTTTCTAGGTGATTGTCCTATGCAAGTGATTGGCAACTTGTTTGGATTGTCTCCAAAAGTAAGGAACAATGAGATAGCTTTTTTAAATTCCCTTTCTTAAAAAGTCTCCCACAATCAAATAATCATAAGGCCTAAGACTCCTGGATCCAGGTTTACATAGTTATCAATGGCCTTCTAGATACCTTAGGTTAGTTATCCCAAAGCCAGATAGATGACTCGGGCTCCATCCTGACCAGTGCTGGTTTTGATCCATCAATGTTTTGATGTTTTAGTCCCTCATTTTACAGCATATTAATCATAAGGGATGAGATAAACCTGCTGTGGTGATTTGAATAGGTATGGCCCCCATAGACTCATGTGTTTGAATGCTTAGCCCATAGAGAGTGGCACTATGAGGAGGTGTGGCCTTGCTGGAGCAAGTGTGTCACTGTGGGCTTGAGCTTTGAGGTTTCCTGTGCTCAAGCTACACCAGGTGTGGCACTCGGTCTCCTGCTGCTGGCACTCAGTCTCTTGCTGCTGCCTGAGGATCAAGAAGTATAACTCTAGGTTTCTCCAGCACCATGTCTGCCTGCACACTATCATGCTTCCCAATATGATGCTAATGGACAAAACCTCTCAAACTGTAAGTCTGATCCAAGTTAAATGTTTTCCTTTATAAGAATTGATGTGGTCATCTTGGCTCTCCACAGCAATAAAACTCTAAGACAGAAGTTGGTACCAGGAATGGGGTATTGCTGTGGTAGACCTGACTGTTTTTATTTGTAAGAATGTGGACTTTAGGACTTTGTATTAGAAAAGTAGTTGAATGTTTTAAGTAGGGCTTAATGGGCCATCCTAGAAGGAAGATGGAAGACAGTGGTGCTGAGGGTGATGTGAACTGTAGAGCCTAGTTTAAGAGGTTTTGAAGGAGAAGAATTTCAGTATGTGGCCTAGAAACTGTTCTTATGGTATTTTGTTGAAGAATGTGGCTGCTTTTGCCCTTGTCTATAAAGTTTATCTGAAGCTAAAGTTTTGGATCAATTGCATTAGCAAAGAAGATTTCAAAACAACCTAGTGTAGACTGACTACATCAGGTAGTTATCAATGGCCATGCTTACAAAAGGAGTTTATGAAAAGAAGCAAACTGAGGAAGGAAAGTTACAAAACAAAAGGGGCTACCTGGAAGAATGGAGCCAAATCCTGTGTTCAAGGAAATAAAGAGATTAAAGAAAATCTGGATGCTAAGAGGAGTAAAGGGAGAGGTAAGACCCTACCCAGTTAAGCTTTCAACAGTCAAAGAAATACAGAACAGTTTGGCTCTAGGCGTATACAGGTGTAGTGGGACATACTTTTAATCCGAGCATTCAGAAGACCGAGGCATACAGATCTCTGAGTTCAGCCTGCTCTACAAAGCAAGTTTCAGAACAGGTAAGCTTAGACAGTGAAGGAAACCATTAAAAAACAGAAAGCTGTGGAAGATGCTATTGAACAAGGGGGCCATGGTCCAGCCTCAGCTAGCAGCAGAACTTGTTAGTTTTGGCCAGAGGTTTCTACATTCCTGACCACATTAATCCACCCAACCCACCCTAAACTCAAGGGTTTTTTCCATGAGGCCAACAATGACTTCTCCAGTTGGTCTTTATGCTCTAGTAATCCTGTGACTTTATCTTTTCTAATTTGAGACTAGAAACTGAATTCTGTTAGTCTTTCTATTCACTGCATTTTTAAAATGGACAAATGTTGAACTGCTAAAATCAATTTCTATTTAAGTAATTTTAGTAAAACTAAGGGAATAAAAGGTCAGCATAACAACCTGTTTCAAACTATTTTTTCAATTAGAGAAAATAATTTTTTTTTTTTTTTTGCAACATGTTTCCTTAGGAATTAGATTTTTCTGAGGAGTGTGACTCAGAATGCCCTTAAACCAAATTAAGTCCATTGTGTAGTTGTATTCATATTCAGGCTCCTTGTGTGTGCTAGCTGACACTACTTAAGTAGGCATGCTGATTACATTTTGCATAAATAAGCTGCCTCCCAGCGGGAGAAAAGTCATGCCCCAACACTGAACAGCAGGTTTTGAGAAAACAATGGCAAAATTCCAGGTCATTTTATTGAAACTTTAACATCACCATAGTGACCAGCATCCATAAAAGAAACTCATTAAAGCAGAGATATTAGACGGCGTCCGTGTCTGGTCAAACCAGATTCCGATATGGTTTAGTTCTTAAAAGTCTCCAAAGGCCTCATACCTTTGAACTGACTCTTTTCGGTGTAGGATTTATTTTGTTTCTTTATAGCTCTTGTATAGTTTATATTGTATTAGAGTCTTGTTTATTGACTTAAGATTAACTTTTAACTAATTTATTGATTTTAATTAATTAGAAATAGGGTCTTGTTGTGGTGCCCCAGGCTGTCCTCAAACTCTGTGTCTTCCTGTTTCTACTTCCTCATTGCTTAGATAAAAGGTATGCTGTACCAGGAAGAGGGGGTGGGGGCAGGGAGGAGGAAGGAAAGAGCATATCAGATGCATTTGTGGCAATAGTATAACTAAAGCCCTGACTGTATAATGCTACATGCTAAAAATAACTTTAAAATCGTCGCATTGTCTTTGCAAAGTGTGAATTACTAGTGTCTCCTGAAGTTGTTATATTAATAATAGTTATATGAAACATTTTAAATTGTGGACTGATATCATATGTAAAGACAATTATGACCTGGTCTCAATTATGAGTCAGGCAAGGTATTTAATTTACTTGCTCTGGACCCACCACAGAGCAGTCACTGTTCAGTATTACATAGAAATGAGTGCGACATGGTTTAAATGAGAGTTTCCTTAACTGGTCTGAAATGATAGATTTTCCTAAAATGGTTTCTTCTCAGATACACCTGTTATTTTGCCTCACTTAAATAATTCTGCATCCTCAGTTTCTTGTCTTCCTATAGTACAGTTTGCAACTCATTCTTCACTAACTCTTCCTTTGTGTTCCTCTGTCTCATGTCTCATGTCTCAGAGCATCTTTAATTTCTTTTCACGTGCACCTATGCTCACAGGCATTCTCTGCCAAGGTCTATAGTTACTCAGCATTGTTTCTATAGAGAAACACAAGAATAATTCTATCCCTCAGAATTCCTTTTGTTATCCACTCTAATTTTTTAATATAATTTAATTAAATCTTTTGAAACACACAAAGCTATTATTATTACTATTGTGCATTTGTAGGACATATTTTAAAAACTTTACTAACATGTTATATAATTTACTTACCTTTCTCATTTGAGGTCTACCCTTATTTATGTTTCTCTTCTCATTTTCCTGAAGTAAGTCCTTCAGGGTTCTTATATGTTTTATATAAAAAAAAAATTGTTATAGTAGAGTCAATGTTACCATGTTTGTATTTCATTTACAACAAACATGTTTGCCAGGCGGTGGTGGCGCAGGCCTTTAATCCCAGCACTTGGGAGGCAGAGGCAGGCAGATTTCTGAGTTCAAGGCCAGCCTGGTCTACAGAGTGAGTTTCAGGACAGTCAGGGCTACACAGAAAAACCCTGTCTCATCTCGAAAAACAAAAAACAGAAAACGAAAAAACAAAACAACAACAACAACAAAAAAGAAGAATATCTTTATCTTTTGTATATGAGATTGGTTAGATATTGACTTTAGATCTGACAAATAGATTTACTTCCATTCTGAAGATCCCACTTTGTTACTTTCTCGTACCTATTATTACTATGAATTTGAGATAGTTCTTCATTTTAGGTAATTCGACTTTCTGTTATGTAAATAGGTATATATTATATTTTCATTTTGTATACTAGTACGTAGGCTCAGATTACCACGTCCCTACCTCCTATTCATCTTTTAAAAAATGGTTAAGCTTAGATCTGAAAACACATCTTTTGTCAATTTTACATATTTTTAAGTCATCTCTAACACAGTAATACCATTTTGCCCATTCCCACATTCTAACAACTTTATAATTCTGAAAGCTCTAATATGTCTGTGTTACATTTTAAAGTCTATTCACATGTGTATTCCACACTTTCTGCTTCTTTCGTCCTATGTAAATACCAGCTTGTAAACATCTTCCTTCTGATAGCCCACCCACCCACCCACCCACCCCCACATAGCGATAGAGTATCTATTCTTTATGTTATTTTATAATAATTTACTTAAATTTTTACTACTGAACTTTTTAGAAAGGTGTCTGTTCGCATCTGAGTTTGTGTTTAATGCCTTCCAGTCTCACTCCTGAGTAGAGATGCCCGTCACCTTTCTTGAGAATTCTAATTGCACGCATTTTAAAGGTTGTTAGAATGATTGCTTTTCTCTTCTTTGGGGTTTGACTCTTTGCTCCTGAGAAGCTGACCGCTCCTGGCTATCTATTTGCCTTTTGCTCTGTACTTTCTGTTCATCTCTGGTAGATATTCTGGATTCTGACACTTAGTTCCTACCATCCAGTTGTGATTGTTTTCTGGGATGGTGAAGTCCCTAAGCCACTGCTGAGCCAGTTGACCCACACTCCTGAGAGGACACATAATCAGTTGGCAAGTGGCTGCTTTGGGGAGCTACCTAAAGACTGTTCCTCTTCTCTTGGGCCCTAGTCTCTCTCTAGAAACTCAAGACCTAGCTACAAGCAACTTACAACATAGCCAGCGGGCCAGCAGAGGCCCCTAGCACTTGGTTCCAACATAAAAACATTTATTATGTTTTAAAGTTTTTCCACAACTCCTCCTCCTCCTCCCAAATCTTAATGCTAGAATCCCGAGTTCTCTGCCATATGGGAAATACCATCCCTAACGTTATACTCAGAGTGGAAGTCAGTCTCTGCTCAAGGTGCCTACCCTGCCACACCAGAAACTACAGAGAGTGCAATATCAGACTTGGTTTAAGGCTAAGAGCTTACAAGTAGCTCTAACATTTGTTCCTCATTGACACCTCCTCCTCATGGCATTTCTGGGATAGCTAGACTTTCAGTTCTTCAAGCTGCACTTTCCACCGTTTGAATCTGCTTCCCAATGAATATTTAGGCACTGAACCATTTCATCCCACAATTTACTACAAATGCTCCCTGTAATCAGTCTACTGATCATCACCCATCACTGAGCACTGATCATGCTTGCTCTCTTCTCCAGCAGCATCTTTCCTGGCTTAGCTTTTCTCCTCTGGGAGCTGGCTTTTCACTCAGTTATCTGAAATGTCTCCTCCCTCCGAACATTGTTGGGCCTTTGTTGTTGCTTGCATTACTTGTTTGGTTGCATTTTTTTTATATCCCATTTTTACCATTTGAAATATCCAGATTTTATGTTATAAATCTTCTCCCTTAACTTGCAATAAGTTTTTAAAAAAATGTTTCCATCAAATGTGTTCCATTCAAATTCTATATTTGAAAACTTGATACAGCTAGGGCTTTTAATGATATGGTGTTATCTACTAGTATTGGGGTGTATTGCTAGATAAGTTAACTATGCATAGCTCTTAGGTTTTGATACTGCTGGTTTGAATTTTCCAAAACATTTTGGCAAAATGTATTTTCTATTATTCCAAATTCCCACATCCTCCCTTATTGTACAGGTTAAGAGCATATAGTGCTCTTGCAGAGGACCAAGATTCTAGTCTTAGTACCTACGTGGGCGCTCATAACCAACTATACGTAATTCCAGTTCCAGGAGATCCAGGGCTCTCTTCTGACTTCCACAGGCACTAGGCATATGATACACATACATTCATTCTGGCAAAACAGTTATGCACATAACAATTTTAAAAATATAAATCACATTTAAAAATTACCTTGCTCTCAGAATGAATGATACCAGGCACAAGGTACTTTAGATACTGAAAAGGATCTCAGCTATGCTAGAACTTCTGCAAGTCAGCTGCAAAGTCACACACACCATGCTGATGAAGTTCTACCCGACCCCGGGCTACACTTGAACATTGTTCCCAAAGACTGGTTTGATGCTTTTAACTGGAACCTGTTAAAGTAATATTCAGTGTAATTGAACTACATTTGATGTGTTCTTAGGAAAGGCAGCTGATTAGTTGCAAAGCTCAAGAGTGTGTAGAGAAAGCCTTGACTGATATGGGACAGACTACAGGTGGAACAGACAGACTGGAGGTGGAGGCAGACAGACTGCAGGTGGAGGCAGATATTACAAGAGCCCTTATTTCTTTAAAAATGAAATCTTCCTTTTAAAATTAATTTTTAAGACTGTCAATCTTCTGGAGCTGTGTGTAGTGGCACACATCTTAATACCTGCACCAGAGAGGCAGAGGTGGTAGGATCTCTGAGAGTTTAATATCAGCCTGGTCTACCCACATAGGGAATTCTAGGACATCCAGGACTATATAGAGAAATCCTGCCCCACCCCTCAACCAAAAAAACCCAAAAACCAAAAAGCCGTTCACTTTCTAAAGGAGGTAACTGTCTCTCTTTTTCATTCGTGTGTTCGTTTTGATATGTCATCTTTTCTTTTAACCAGTATCTTGTGGCAGCACTCAATAGAACACAACAATGTAAAGACTTATTCCTTGCCTGGGACTTGCCTGGGATTCTCTATTAATAGTAAGAAAAGTTCTAATTTTCCTGAAAATGTATTCTTTGCCTCCTGACCTCTTCTATATTGTGATATGCTACTTAGGATTTTTTTTTTTATAAAAGCAATGTACATATCCTCAGACTTTATTTTTAAACATATAGCAGACTGAGATTTAAAACAAAAACAAAACTAGAAAACCTATAAAAAAAAAAAAAAAAAAAAAAAAAAGAACCGGGAACTTGGGGCCCAGAACTGAGGGAGAATTGAAGATGACAGTGTCTTCTAAAGCAGGGCCAGGCAGTGTCATGGGCTCTTTTGTTTTGATGCATGTGGGGAAAGGTCTTCAACACAGAGGAGGAAAGAAACAAACCCTCTAGTCTCTGCAGCAGCCATGAAGGTGCCGGCTCTAGGAGACACTGACAGAGGATGCTGGAACACAGCATAGCGAAAATGCAAACTCTTGAACCGGAAGTGTGCTCCAGACAGCGAAGAATGAGGAAACTGAGCCTAACTCTTTAGCGTGGTAATGGGAACTTCTACCGTATGAAGTTCAAGTCACCCTCTGGCTCACGACTGCAGGGAGGAACATGTCACCACCCAGGCAGAACGTGGCTGTCCCCAGAGCATGTTTGCCAAGCATTTCCTCTAACTCCCCATACTGAGTGCTCTTCAGAACGTCCTGAGTTCAAATACCAGTAACCACATGGTGGCTCACAACCATCCGTAGTGAGATCTGATGCCCTTTTCTGGTGTCTGAAGACAGCTACAGTGTACTCATATATAATAATAAATAAGTCTTAAAAAAAAAAGAAGAGAGAGAAGTAAAGAGAAAAGAGAAGAGAAGAAACTGCAAAATTTATAACAACAAAAGCTACAGTTTTGTTTATAAAAATGAAAAGCTGGGGTTGGAGAGATGGCTCAGCGATTAAGAGCACTGACTATTCTTCCAGAGGACCAGGGTTCAATTCCCAGCAAGTACATGGTGGCTCACAACTGTCTGTAACTCTAAGATCTAACACCCTCACACAGACACACATGCAGGCAAAACACCAATGCATGTGGCATAAAATAAATAAATTGTATTATAAAAATAAAAAGCTTTGAAATCAAAATTCACAAATTTGAAATTCTAAAATATTGATGCCTAGTTAAATAAAATGTATAATAGAAGATGGATATTATAAAATCATCATGTTATCGTAATATAATACATACTATATGTTAATATATTTTGTAATATGATGCACATTATATTATGCAATAATTAAAATAATAGATAAGCATTTATGGACATGGGACACATAAGAATAGATGGAAAATGTAATGTACACAGTGTTTTATTTAAAAGGAAAAATCACAGTTTTCAAATTGCTCTGATGGTGGTAAACAATGTGGTGCTTATGGGAAGTGCTTTAGCATTGTTTTTAATCAAAATATTGACCATTTACTACTTTTACATATAGAAAAACCAAAATCATAGTTGTAGGAATATTCTAAAACTTATTCTTGTAAGAAATTTTTCATGAGCATGAGTTACATTTTAATTATTTTATGTTTATATGAAACTAGGTAGTATTGTGTTCACACCAATTTTTTTTCTTTTTTATCATGTATTTTCTTTATTTACATGTACATTTTCCCTTTCCCATCTTCCCCTCCAAAACAAACAAACAAACAAACAAACAAACAAAAGCAAAAACAAACTCCTTTTGCCTCCCCCTTCCCCATGCCTGCCACCCCACCCTCTCCCACTTATTGGCCCTGGCATTCCCCTACACTGGGGCACAAAACCTTCACAAGGCCGAGGTCCTTTACTCCTATTAATGATCGAATTTGCAATCCTCTACTATATATCTGCTTCCAGTACATTCAATCCCACCCTGTATAGTCCTTGATTGGTGGTTGGGTCCCTGGGAGCTCTGAGGGTACTAGTTAGTAATTGTTGTTCGTCCTAAGGGGCTGCAAACCCTTCAGCTCCATAGAACCTTTCTCTAACTCCTTCATTGGGGACC
>JADRCD010213854.1:0-23145 GCA_019843815.1 Montemys delectorum
CTGAATAGGAACCATTATTTTTACAGAGAATGAGCATCGAGCAAGGTATTACCTGGTTGCACAGTATCTGTAATCGTATTACAGAAACCAAACGTTCTTCCTTCTTACCAAAGAACTTCAATTTGCTCTTGTTTAGGACGGTGGAAACAGGTGTCATGGCTGCACTCTCCTTTGTATTCTGTGGTCCTTTCCCCTGCCTTTCTGGTGGGTGCTGCCTGTGATGGCTAAGGTGAAGCTGTTGGATCTCACAGGATGCATCAGTTACTTTATCTGGGGTCTTCCCTGAAATGCTCTTGGCTATAGCTATGACTTAATCTTGGTAAATGTCACTTCGAGGTGAGCACTGGAAAGGAGATAGATTAAGAGGACTTCTGATTACTTCAGGGTGGTATCAGCTACATGCTCAACTGTACAAAGACAGACACCGTCTATGTTATGTGTTAAGCATGATCAAGGGATGATCAAAGGTTATCACTCTTTTGCTTGTTGAACCCAGTAGGTAAGGACAGCTTTACCACTTAGAAAGCCACCTTCATAGCTGAAGTACCTGAGATTGCAAAACTTTTTAATTATAGGGAAATTAGAGTCCCCGGTATGTTAACAAAAAATAGGTAGCTATATAAAAACATTTCATTTCCATATGTTTTTACAGATGGTCATAAGACAAACAATAAATTACTTACAACATTACACCATACTTCAGCAAACAATCAGAGGCCACACACATACTAAACTGAATTTTTTCTACCTTTTTAACCACCCAGTTCTCTCTCCCTAGCCTTCTCTAGAACTGGAAACAAAAACAGATTAAAGTTTAACTCTTTGGGTTTCTTTTACTGACATTCTTTAAAAGTAGATGAGCACAAGGCCCATGTTCAGAGGCCAGGAGAAAATTGAAAAGGTCTATCAGTCACCTGGATGTGGTGCAGAGTTAGACTGATACTGTCATGGCAAGCCACAGTGTTCCGCTGCCAGGAGTTGGGCTTCACAAAGCTTCTTCAGTATCTTGTGGGTAGGAGAACAAAATGACAATTTGTGGACCCCGGAGTGATTTATGTACTGGGAGATAATAGTAGAGTCTCTATTCCCTATGCAAAGAAACTGCAATCAAGCCATTCTGTACCTGGCCTGTGCTGTCCAGTTATGAAATGGTCGAGCTGGGGCTCCAACCAGAATGTTTTTCAGAATCCGCTAGTTCATACTAGGTCATTTTGTATTACTATTTTTTAAGTTTTATGATAGATTATAATTTGTTTCTCTTAAGCATTCATATTTATTTTTATATGTTGTTTATTCTTTGAGAATTTCACAAATATATACAATGTATTTTGGTCATCCCATAATTTCTTCCCTCCAACTCATCCTGGACTACAACACACACACATACACACACACACACACACACACACACACACACACACACACAATTTCCCTCCCAATCTCATCTCTTATCTCCTTTTTTTTTTTTTAAATAAAACCAACTAAATCAAATCACTATTCCAGCCATTCCTATGACTGGTGCCATCCACTGGAGTATGAGCAGTCCACCAGGAGCCTGTTCCTCCCCAAAGAGTGGCCCAGTAGCCACTGACTGCAGCAGCTCCCCAGCTAAGGATGGCAGCTCCTGTGTCCCTCTGCTGTCCATTCTGGACTATTGATTGTCTTGATCTTGTGCAGGTCTTCAAGTTTGTTCGTTTTTTTTTTTTTTTTAAAGATTTATTTATTTATTTAATGTATATGAACATACTGTTGCTGTCTTCAGGCACACCAGAAGAGGACACTGGATCCCATTACAGATGGTTGTGATTGCTGGGCATTGAACTCAGGACCTCTGGAAGAGCAGCCAGTGCTCTTAACCACTGAGCCATCTCTCCAGCCCAGGTCTTCAAGTTTTACACAGATAACCAGCTACTATGAATTCATGAGTAGCAGCAATTAAAAAATAAATCAGTTCTCAGAGCTCTCCCTAACCTTGGGCTCTTACAAACTTTCTGCCATTTCTTCTACACTGTCCCCTGTACCCTGGGGGTGGGGGAAAGGGATTATACAGACACACATTTAATGCTGAGCACTGCACGGTTGTTAATTATTTGTATCTTAACCAATTGTGAGTCTCATCACTAATCACTGCCCACTGCAAAAAGTAGCTTCTCAGAAGAGAGCTGAGAGCTACACTAATTTATGGGTATGAGTGAAAGTATTTAGAAGCCAGTTGATATTTAACTTAATAATAGCAGTAGGCTCTCCTCTGGGGATTATGACCTCTCCAGCTGCAGGTTCCTGACCAGGGTTATGATATCAAGAGTGAGCTCTCCCCACTATGGAGTGATCCTTCTATCCAATAAAAAGCAACCGTAGCATTCATGCCACTACAGCAACATTGATAATACCCTTCCAGGTTAACCTGTTGTTCTCAAGAGTTCACAGCTGAATAAAACTGTTAGTGACTTTGTCTCCCCTGGTAGAATGCATAGAATTTTCCAGCACTGTGAAAGCTAGCCCACAAGGAGGAAACATCCAATCCAGTACCAACTTGACTATCCTACAACCAAAGTGTGTGGTGTCTCCAGCAGTAGGGTCTTACCAACAAGCTCTGATGGATAACCAAGAGCAATGGCATAGCTTGGATTGTTTTAGGGATAATTGCTGAGATGTTCCTGCCTAACAACACAAGGGTATCCTGATAGGCACTGGGATTTTTGTTTAATGACTTATTGCTTCTAGAAGAGCATCAACCCTTCAGCTTTGAGTCAATTTTTTTTTTTTTCATAAAATAGTAGGTCTCCATGCGGCCGGCCGGCGTTTCAAACCTCCTTGGTGTTAGTTACCTCTCCCACAACCCTTCCCTCTGCAATCCCATCCCCCCTTAATTAACGCTTCCCATTATTCCCCCTTTTCCCTTCATATCACCTGTGTTCTACTTTAAGATTTTCCCAACGCCCTTGGCAATTGCCCATTTCTAGTCTCCTGACTTTTACAGGTACCCCGAGTTATCCATGCAAATTTAAGTCTAAGCTGAATCCACATATGAGAGCAAGCATGTAGCATTTGTCCTTTTGGGCCTGAGTCACCTCACTTGACCTAATATTTTCCAGTTTTGTACATTTTCCTGCATGTTTTGTAATTTCATTTTTCTTTACAGATGGATAAAATTCCATTGGGTGTGTGTGTATACATACATATTTTTTTTTCATTATGCAGTTCATTAGTTGATGGGCATCTACGTGAGTCCATTCCCTGGCTTTTGTGATTAGAACAGCAAGGAGCATGGTTAATCAAGAACCCTGTACTAGTCTGGAGAGGCCTTTCGGAATATACCTAGGGGTGGTATAGCTGTATCATAGGATACATCTCACCCAAGTTTTTTTGTTTTTTTTTTTTTGTTTTTTTTTTTGTTTTTGTTTTTTTGAGGCGCCTCAGTAGACTTCCAAAGAGGCTGCCATGTGTTATTTTGCTTTGCTTTGTTCTCTTGATCTCAACTATTCTAAATGGGAGACGATGAAGCCTCAATACAATTTTCCTTTTCATTTCTCTGAATGCTAGAGATGCCTTAAAAATGTTTATTAGTCATTTACATGTATTCTTTTGAGAACTCTGTTTAGTTCCATAGTTCACTTTTTAAATTGGATTGTTTGCTTTATTTTTGTTTGTTTATTTACTTATTTTACATTCTACATCTTAATTGCCTGTCAGATGTATAGCTGGCAATGATTCTTTTTCCCATTCTGTAGGCTATCTCTTCAGTTGACTAACAGTTGACTCTGTAATACAGAAAAGTTTTAATTTCGTGAGGCCCCGCTTGTTGGTTGTTGGCCTTATTTACTGCAAGGCCAGGGTCCTATTCAGAAATGTCTTGCCTGAATCTATATCCTGAAGTAGACTTGCTTTTTTTTCTTTTTCTTCTAGAAGTTTCAGAGTTTGGGGCATAGTTTTCAAGTCTTTGGTACACATGGAATTCATTTTTGCACATGATGAGAAGTAACGAACATTCAGGGCTAGAGAGATGGCTCAGAAGTTAAGAGCACTTGTTGCTCTTATATAGGACGCAGGCTTGGTTCCCACCACTCACAGGCTGTCTCACAGCCATCCATAATCCCAATTCCTGGGGATCCAATGTTCCCTTCTGGCCTCTGCAGGCAATGCATGGATGTGATGCACACACGTACAGGCAAAACACTAATAATACATGTAAAATAAAATAATCCTTTACCAAATATTTAAAAGAATCAACTTCTATTCTTCTCTAGGTAGATATCCAATTTTCCCGGCACCATATTTTGAAGAGACTATCTTTTCTTCAATGTGTATTTTCATTAGCTTTGTCAAAAACTAGGTGGCTAACTGTACTTAACCTATTGTCTGGGTCTTTAGTCAGTTCCTTTGACCAAGTTGTCTATTCGATGGCAGTGTCCGGCTGGTTTTATCACTGTGACACTTTAAGGGTCCATGATTCACCGAAGAATGACACCCTGGACTCAAATAGTATGTAAACACAAAGAGTCTTTTATTCAGCAGAAGTCCGTCATGCTGGGGTCTCCCATTACTGAGATAGAGAGACAATCAAGTGAGCTCACAGGCTTGATTTAAAGCACAGTGGAGTTCTGAGGTAAATGAGCTTTATCTTACTCTATCGATATGCATTCCAGAGCCCTTGCCAGGGCGTGAGGGCTAGAAATTGTTGTCGAGGAATTCCAGGGTAGGTGGGCTTGCCTTGCTCTACTTATCTCTAGGCATTCCGGAACCACTACCTGAGTGTAGAGGTTGGAGCCTAGGGGTTTTTTTCTATTAGTAACTGGCTTGCTTGGGCTTGCCTAAGGTTGCCCAGTTCTTGGGCCCAGTCTCCTAAATGTCAGTTTGAAGCCTGTCAGGCAGTCAGCCCAGCCTTGTCACTTCCCCCTTGAGTTTTGGGCCATCTCGAATCCTTGAGATGTTTAAGAAGTCTGCTCCTTAACAAGCCTAACTAAAGCATTGGTTGTGCAGGGACCACAAGTCAAAGCTAACGGCAGTAAGGCCTGTCTTGTAGCGTCTTTCTGACTAAGGCCATGGATCCTTTGGCCACCCTCTGAGTGGTCAACATAGACACAGTATTCCTCACCTCAGGCTGCACAGAGTCCTCCCCGCTGGAGGAACAGCGAGTCTAGGCCGCTTCTGTAAGACTACTTCTCCTGGGAGGACTCCCTGCAGGGCCGGATGGGCTTTCCCATCTTCTGCATATCTGCATCTATCGAGATTTGTAGGGCTTTGTACTTTTTATCTTGGAGTATTAGGGCTGAGGCCCCTACACGAGCAGCTCCAGCCAGCTCTATCCCAAGGAGAGAACCTAGCAACACAGCAGAAATGGACACCCTTTTCTGCTTTGGAGGGGCTAGTTGGTTGACGACATCCTCCCCAGAGAAATAAGCCATTCTAGGTACAAACTGTACTGGAACATAAAAATCCTCAGTCCTGGGGCCGGTGAGATGGCTCAGTGGGTAAGAGCACTGACTGCTCTTCTGAAGGTCCTGAGTTCGGATCCCAGCAACCACATGGTGGCTCACAACCACCCGTAATGAGATCTGACGCCCTCTTCTGGAGTGTCTGAAGACAGCTACAGTGAATTACGCCGGAGCGAGCGGGGGGCCGGAGCGAACAGGGCTGGCAGAGGTCCTGAGTTCAAGTCTCAGCAGACACACACATGATGGCTCACGGCCATCTGTACAGCTACAGTGTACTCATACACATAAAATAAATAAAATAAATCTTTAAAAAAAAAAATCCTCAGTCCTGTTTCCGTAAATGCTTGGAGTAAGCCCCGAGGTACAAGCCTATCAAGAATCTCCTGCAGCAGTAGCAATTACAGCGAAGCTTTAGAGATGGGCATAGGGCTGCAGCTACCTCATTTGCAGTCTGTGTTCGGTCCGGGGAGAGAAGAGTTAAGAACCTGCTGTCCAATCAGCCTTCCTGCCAGCCACTGTGAACTTGATGAGAAGGTTGTTGCATCGCCTCCTGGGGGTACCCAGGTAGTGAGGGGCAGTGGCCGGTGCAGCAAAGCGCGAGCAGCCAGCCAGCAGGATCAGAGGCGCTGGAGTCACAGCTTCAGCGGGTCGACAGGGTGCGGGGTGACCTTCCATCGTTCTTGTGACAGTTCACCTGGAAGTCTCTTCTTCGGGGACCTCAACTGCTGGATATCTCTCTCCTGGCAGGCTTAACGTAGGAGTGGTATGTCCATGTCCTGATCCTGTCCACCTTAACAGCCATAGGTGTGGTCAGGATCATCACAGTGCGAGGTCCTTTCCAGCGAGGTCCCAGAGTCTTGTGGTTATGTCTCTTAATCCAGACTTCACGGTCACCTGACTCAAAGCAACGGGGGGGGGGGGGGGGGGGGGGGGGGGGAGCAGACTCATAAGCCTGGCAGATGGCAGACCAGAGTTGCTTCTGGACCCTATGGAGGGCTTCCAAGGATTTTAAAAACTTATGTTGGTCATATTCAGCTAAGATATCAGACTGAAGGTTAGGGAGCATGGAAGGGGGTCTCCCATATAGGATCTCAAAAAGGGGATGGGGAGGCCTAAAGTGTAGGGGGTGTTCCTAGTCCCATTTAAGGCATAAGGTAGGAGAGATGCCCAATCACTGACAGTTTCAAGGGTTAATTTGGTTAAGCCCTCCTTCAGGGTTCAATTCATCCTCTCTACTTGCCCTGAGCTCTGGGGTCTGTATGTATAATGTAATTGGGGCCCAGAACCTGTACTAGAGATTGAGTTACCTGAGAGATGAGTGCTGGCCCACTGTCAGACCCAAGCAGGGTAGGCAAACCATACCTGGGTACGAGGTCTTCCAGAAGCTTCTTTGCCACTATGTTGGCAGTCTCCTCTTTTGTAGGGTAGGCTTCTAACCATCCTGAGAAGGTACCTCTAGAAACTAGCATATACTTGTATCTATATATTCCTGGTTTTATTTCTGTATAATCTATTTCCCAATTAGTCCCTGGCTGACCACCCCTGATTCTGGTTTCTGGAGCAGTTCCTTGATTGGTGCCTGAGGGGTTCTCAGCCTGGCAGGTGGCCCAGTCTGACATTACCTGATCAACCAAATGTCCTAAGTCGAATATTTTGTACCTGGCCCTTCACAGCAGTTCCTTCAGTTTTCAATGACCCAGGTGTGAAGCTTGATGAATCTGATGGATGAGTGGCTTAGCAAACTCCTTAGGTAGGTTGGTGCAGCCTTCAGAGTCAGCAACCATCCGTCTCTTCTGTAAACTCCTTGGCATTTCGCCTGATGTCAACAGTATATTCAGGGATGGCTACGAGCGCAGGGGACTGACAGAGCTATCAGGATGTCCGCAGTAGAAGCTTGGGCGGCCTCTCTTTCCGCTTTACCAGCTAGCCTGTTCCCTCGGGCTATTTCTGATGTTCCTTTCTGATGCCCGGGGCAATGGATTGTGGGCACTTTGAAAGGAAGCCATAATGCCTCAATAAAGCAAGTATTTCCTTCAGCAGTCAGTAATCCCATCTGCTGTCAGTGAAATGTTAGCCATGGCTCCTTTCGCCAGCTTTAAAGCTTGGGTTAGAGCCTTTAATTTGGCTATCTGGGCTGAAGATCCTGGCGGCAAAGTAGTTGCCCACATAACAGAGTCCAAGTCCATTGCTGCCGCCCCTGCATACCTGATTCCATTCTGGATGAAGCTGCTCCCATTCGGGAAGTAGATATACCAAGATCTTGACTTGACCCCAAGCCAAAACCAGAGCCAAGAAAAACAATCCCAGTAATCCCTGAGTTTGCCTCAAAATCAGGCCACAAAAATCCTATCAATCCCAGGCCACCCTGGAGAGCTCACCCCTCTCTGGAAAGAGACCTTCTATAAAGTCTGCTTTCTGCTCGGTTTGCTCCTCTTTCCCACCCACCTGGAGACAGCCACCCTACTGGGTTTTTTTCTTCTCAGTAAATTTCTTGTGTGAGGTTTGTTGTGTGGTGTGACTCTGTGGGATTCCTGGGCACCCAACTCCCAGGATGCCTCTTGGAGCGGAGCTATTATACTTGCACCTGGGGGCAACCTAC
Organism: Montemys delectorum; assembly: GCA_019843815.1. Lineage (NCBI taxonomy): Eukaryota > Metazoa > Chordata > Mammalia > Rodentia > Muridae > Montemys > Montemys delectorum. Next base: position 8,035 of record JADRCD010213854.1, read on the forward strand.
AGAGTTATACTTCTGCTGGGGAAGCCTTTCCCTCAGAGCTGTTACAGTTACACAATCTCTCTGCTCAGCTCCAGTTGCTGTGACCCCCCCCCAATCTCACCCCACCTCAACTCCCACCCCACCCCCCACCCCCACCCCACCCCCACCCCCACCCCCCGCTGGCATTGGCATTGGCAGCAGCAAATGGAAGCATTGTTTAGAGGCTGTTTCTAGGTTCCCTACTGGGGTGCTCATAGTGGTCCCAATGGCAGTCGCTGGGGACCCCATGTATAAAAAGGAAGCTTTTGTGGGGGTGGTAGCACGGTGTGCAGCCAACTTCCAAGTCTGCCATTCTGCAGAGGCCAGTAGCTGCTGAGTCGGTTGTTGGCTGTCCAAGCAGGTCCATCAATGGTAGAGGGGTGTGCTGAAGATCTGATCAAGTGGATTCTAGAGACTGAACATCAGCTAATGGAATTCCAAAAAGAGTCCAGGTCCCTGGTTTCCCCAAGAACAACCAGCCAGCCCTTGCAACCTCTTTAGAATCTTCCATCTTAACAGAAGTTTGCTTATTTTTTAACACAGGGTCTCACTCAGTAGCCTCCGGGCTCAGCCTCCCAACTGGTAGAAATTAATCATTTTGAAATTCTTAATTCATACAAAAATATAAAGATATTCAATGTAACATAAAATCAGTTGTTGGAAGTAGTGTTGATATAAACTGTTTAATGGACACTGAACACTTATTCTTGATTCAAACTCTTAGAAGCTAATTTATAGTTATTTTGTTTTAGCCCATTTTATTCCCAGTTTTGCTTGGTGTCTTAGGAAGAATAATGTAGAGCTGATGATAGTCTTAAGGATTATCAAATCTATCTCATTTTTCAAAGATAAAAACTAAGTTTAGGGAGAACTAAGCAAACTCCTCACAATGGTTCCTCAAATCTATTTCTTTAAAAAATAGTGATTGAGACGGGACCCCCTGGTGTGGACACTGTTGTTCCCTCTGGCATGTTAGGATAGGACAGAAAGGAAGAAGGATATCTATTCCCCTTAAAGAGCATACCTCAAGTGTCCTCCAATGCCACCACCCTGTGAAACCAGCCTTTAGCACACAGGCCTTTGGGGACATTGTACACTCATTCTAACTGTAGCACACGCAGGCAGGCGCATAGCTGTCCAGGATTTAAAGCTGTTTTCTGTTCTTGACTCTGTTCCTACTTTTTGTTAGTTAGTTAGTTAGTTAGTTAGTTAGTTAGTTAGTTGGTTGGTTGGTTGGTTGGTTAGTTAGTTAGTTAGTTAGTTAGTTCGTTCGTTCGTTCGTTCGTTTTTCAAGATAAGGTTTCTCTGTCCTGGCTATCCCTGGTTATCCTGGAACTTACTCTGTAAACTCACAGAGGTTCACCACCTCTGCCTCCTGAGTGCTGGGATTAAGGTGTGCTGCCACCACCACTTTGCTCTGTTCCTACTTTAAGGAGGCTGAAAGGCTTCTGTGTGTTTTCTCTCCTGTTGAAAATTATGAACTTATACTTATAAGCAAGATTTCAGAGCAGTGAAATTTCTTTAAACACATGAACAACTTTAGGATAATTACTTTAGGATAATTACAACTAATCACTTTAGGATAAACACTTGTAAACACTGAATGGATTCAGTAAGTTGTTATTTGTATACTAATTTGCTCACATATATGTAGCAATAATAATTAGAAAGAAAAAGGTTATTAGTTTCAGAGGGAGTGAAGATGATATAGGAGAAGTTGGAGGGAAGAAAAAGGAAATGATGTAAGTACATTACACATATGTTAAATTAAAAATGAATAAATGAAATATGTGTTACCAAAATATAGTGGAATAAATATTAATAATTAATGGGTAGTAAGTACCAATCCTGAATAAATTAAGACCTTTGGAGATATTAAACAGCCTGCCAAAGGAAGATCATTTTAAATGGAAAGATATAATTAGAGGTGGGGCATTTGGTCAGCCCTGGAAGCTTCCAGAAGACTTTCTAGAGGAAGCAAGGTCTGAGTTTTAAAAACTGAGTTCCCGTGAGTCGGGTGGGAAGAAATGGAAAGAACACACAGGGTGACAAGAATATCAAGGTAACAGGGAGGTTCGTGGTGTGGAGAACAGGTCCGGGAACAGAAAGCACTCCATCCTGAATAAAGTCCATGCCGTGGAAATGGATACAGACCACCTCATGTGGTAGGCAGCGCATGAAACGCTTTACCCTTGATTGTAGTACAGTCAGATTTATTATAGGTCGTGACTAGAAAGAAGGAAGTTTGATGGGGAAGAGGCAGGACTTGAGGCACGGCAAGTAGTGCCTCAAATAGGCAAGACAAGAAAAGAACTGAGAAATGAAACAAGGCTATTGTCGATGATAGAAGGAAAAAGAATGCTAGACTACTCGGAAACAAAATCAGCCGCCGTTGAGCAGGGAAACATGGCAATAGGAATTATAAGATAAGAACTCCCAGGATCCTGACTTTCTGAGTCCTCGAGTTTGGGATATGAGTAGAGAAGCCAGTCTGGTGTTGGGGAAGATGGTGAGTTTGGTTTGGGACATATCAATTCTGAAGGGTCTAAGAAACATCTATGTACTTTTGTGTCTCACACATTAGCAGAGTATTGAATTATGAATCTGACGAGGTCAGGCTAAAGACAAAGTTACAGAAATCATCAACATAGAAACGACACTTAATCTATAGCCATACATTCTCGTAAAGGAGCAGAAAATGGAAGTAAGCTTTCCTATAACAAATGACCAGTGAGGGGAAAACGCAGCAGAGCAGCCTGAAGAATGAGAGAGAAACCTTCCAGCTATTCATCTGACAGGAGATTAACATACAGAATAAAGCAAAGAACTCAAAAAAGCTAACACTAAAAGAACAAGGACCATGCCAAGCCTGCTGGCACATGCCTGTAACCCCAGCACTTAGGAGACAGGAATAGGAGGATGTAATGAGTTCAAAGCCGCATAGTGAGTTCCAGACCTGGTGGACTACATAGTATCCTGTCTCGAAGCAGACAAAAATAGAGCTACCTTGCCTAGGCTCAATGAGAGAAGATGTGCCTAGTCCTAATACAATGTGCTATTCCAAGGCAGGTGGGTATCCGTGGGAGACTGGGAGGAGAGGAGAGAGGAGAAGCTGCAATCTGGATGTAAAGTAAACATATACATTTTTTTAAAAAAAAAAAAGACAAAAATAATAATGCTATGCAGTCAATAAATGGACAAATGAACCTGACAGTTTTAGGGTCTCAGAGACATGTGTATTAACAGCCTGGGAATTCGACTTGATGACTTTAGAGAGACCTTTCCATTATCACTAAATTCAAGACAGTATTCTGAAAGACAGAGAGAGAGCAAAAGAGAGAGAGGGAAAGAGAGTGAAAGAGGGGGGAGAGAAGGAGAGAGAGAGAGAGAGAGAGAGAGAGAGAGAGAGAGAGAGAGAGAGCAAGATACCAAGATCAAACTATCAAACTAGGCAAGAACTGAGCCCTCCTTGTTCATAGAAGTTTTGTTCCAAATGCTGATAAGCTGATGGTAGTGGCTGCCAAGTTTTAGAGGGCAGGGCACTCTAGACCTACTTCTATGGGTCACACTATTGAGAGCAGGGATGGGCCTTGATGGACTTTACAACCATGGCCATATACACACATCATCCACTGAGCAGCAATTATCCACACCACACCTGCACTCTGTTACTAAGCAGCTCCCAGTGCAGGGCTAGGTAATAGCCAGCAGGGCTGGATATATCTCAGATTGAACTTAGACAGAAAACATTGAGTTCCTTCAAAAAATGGATAGACTCAAAGTAAAAAAACAATAACTAAAATAATTAATTAAACTAATAAACTATTCACCAAACAAACCAAAAAGACACTCTGTGCCCATTACAAAAATATGCTCAACCTCCACACTCTTGGCATTGATGATATGAAACTATATTTGTTCCCTTTCACGAGTTCAGCTACTGGAAAGCAACAGACAGCTGCTATAGTTAGACAAGTATACCTCTCTGAGCATAGAAATCCAGGTTTCTCCCCGTTGATACAGGGCCTGGGTATAAAAATCACCAGACTAAAGAGGAAAGGGTCATTAATTAAAACACTTACCCTAGTTAATTCTTAGTTATTTTCAGCTAATACTCCTAAGATTCCCCCAAAGATGGGGTGTGGTGGCTAGCTACTCTCCATTGGTTAGTAGATCCAATTTAGAATCACCTAGGCATTCAAGGTGCGCTTCTTTGAGGGCACCCCATCAGGTTAACTGACAGGAGGGAACATAGTCATCCTGAATGAGCAGGGTACCAGCCCAAGGCCAGAGCTCCATGGAACAGGTAAGGATACCCAGAGAGTCCTGGCACTCTCCTCTGCTTCCTGCCTCACTATGCCTTAACCTGCTCTGCTCTGCCATACCCCGCCTGCATAACAGACTGAAGCAAGCACCTTGACAAAATAACCCTTCCTCCGCTACGTCAGCGATGGCAGACATCATGCTTCGGCAGCGAGAAAACTAAGGCAGTAGGGGTTTCCGCCCCCATTTAAAGAATGATGGGAAGCAGAAATCTAGGGAACTTGACCAAAGGTTTTGACGGCAGGAGTGGCAAAACCAAGATTGAGTGCAGGTCTGACACTCTATTCAGCATGCTCCCTGAGACCACAGATGCCTTCAGGAGATAGGATGCCCGCAATGCTTCACTTGAATCTATTTTATCTCAGGTACCTATCTATCTATTTATCTATCTATCTATCTATCTATCTATCTATCTATCTATCTATCTATCTGGGTGTTTGTTTGTTTGTTTTTGACTTTTCAAGACAGGGTTTCCTCTGTGTAGCCCCAGCTGTCCTGGAACTCACTCTGTAGACCAGGCTGGCCTCGAACTCAGAAATCCGCCTGCCTCTGCCTCCCAAGTGCTGGGATTTAAGGCGTGCTCCACCACTGCCCAGTTTATGAGGTGTATATTCTTTCCCAGAGATTCTTGGGCATCTAGGGCCACAAAATCTATCTGGTTTGACATTTCAGTATATTCTTTTGTCAAGTCCCAAATTTCAAGGTTTACAACCTGGTGGGTCTATGGGAGATGATGACTCATAATCTTTCTTGCTAAATGAGGTAAGAGAGCAAGGATGACGAAAATAGGTAGTCTTATTCCTCACCCAATCTGCCATATCAGTGAACAGCTGCTAATGTCTGCCTGGCTTTAGTGGCATGGGCCCTTCCTGGAACTCCACCCATATTAACTGACTAATGTTTGCTTGTTTTTCAAGGAAGTTTTTGAGTCATTCCTCCTGAGTGACAGGTATTCTCTCCCATTAATTTCATACTCTCTAGACTCTAACAAAGTTTTTATTACATATGTCATGATGACACATCACCACAGCTAGAACAGGTTGAAAACAAGGTCCTCCCTTGAAGAGTCACAGAAACTACTTTCAAGAGTAGAAAGCTAGACATGCAAGCATGAGGGTTTGAGTTCGTAGCCCTAAAACACACAGAAATTCACACATGATAGCATGTGCCTGTAATCCAGGAGCTCTTATGGTGACATGGGAGGTGAAGACAGGAGAGTCCCCAGAAACTAGAGGGCCAGCTAGCCGGGTGTGTGCTCAAGGAAAGAAGAAACCTTACCTCAAAAAAGGTCAAAGGAGAAACTGAAACACAATGTTGTCTTACACACACACACACACACACACACACACACACACACACACAGACACAGACACAGACACATAAACACACAAACACATAGGCATGCACACATACATACACACATATGCATAGAAGAGAAAGGAGAGAGAGAGAGAAACAACGACAGAGAGAAGGGGAAGAGAGGTTTAATTAAAAAAAAAAAAAACATAGAGCTAGACAAAGTACCAAAATAAGTCATTGTAAGTAAGAACCTCCATTTCAACAGGTGGCTGGGATACATGCCATTGCCGTAAAAGAATGAAACTGGAACTCTGGCTTATTAAAACAAAAGTTAATTCAAATGAATCATGTATGAGCACTGAAATATAAAGCTTTTAGAAGAAAGCGTAGGAGTGAATTTTCCATGACCTCTGGTTAAATGGTGGGTTTTGGGGATAAGACACCAAAAGTAAAACCAAAATATTAAGAGAGAGAGAGAGAGAGAGAGATTCAACCATAAAGAGATATATATATATATATATATATATATATACCTCCATCCAAGTCTTTACTCCCAGAGCTCATGAAGCAGAGGCAGGCATATGTCTGTGAGTTCGAGTCCAGCCCAGACTACATAGTGAGTTTCAGGTCAGCAAAGGCCACATAGTGAGAACCTGCCTCAAAAAAAAAATAATAATAATAAGATGAAATTTTCTGTATTATCAAGGATACCATTTAGAAAGTACAAGCATAGCTCTGTGGTGATGGCGCACACCTTTAATCCCAGGACTCTGAGGCAGAGGCAGACAGGTCTCTGAGTTCAAGGCCAGCCTAGTCTACAGAGTCCTGTCTTCTAGGACAGCCAGGGCCATACAGAGAAACCCAGTCTGAAAAAAAAATAAAAGAAAAGAAAGGAAAAGAAAAGAGAAAACATAACTTACATAGGGAAGAAAATATCTATCAAGTCATTTCTCTGACTTGTATGTATCCAAAACACATATTAAAATTCAACAATAAATGACAACCCAATCACAAACGGAGGATGCATCTGAAAGATCTCTCCACAGAAGACATAAACACTCGAGAAACACATAAAGACACAAAGATTCTCAGCATTAGCAGCCGTTAGGAAAACAAAGCAAAAGCCAGATACAACTTCATCCCGGTTTAGGATTTAAACCACAAAGACAAATTGTACTTACTAGCAGGATGTGGACTTTGGACATTGCTGGTGGGATTGAAAGATGGGGACGCCACTTGGGAGGTCCCCAAAATGTTGAAGGTGGGACTGAGGATTTAGTAAAGTGCCTCAGGCACCCTAACACCAGGAAAGGAAACAAAGAAACAAAAGTTAAAGAGTTATCATTTCAAGTTGCAGGGCTGCTAGAGTACAATTCAAGGAGTTAGGGGAAACAGGCATTGTCAGAGGAAGGAGGGCTGGGGCCAAACAAGATAAACCATTTCTATATTAGAAAAGGTTATTCAGGAAAGTATCAGTGCAAAGAATTATTATTATTTATTATTATTTTCAAGATAGGGTTTCTCTGTGTAGCCCTGGCTATCCTGGAACTTGCTCTGTAGACCAGTCAGGACTCAAACTCAGAGATGCCTCCCATGTGCTGGAATTTAAGGTGTATCACCACCCCCAGTTAGTAAAGAATTAAAAAAAAAAACTAATTCTATTAATTTGAGAACTTCATGTAACACATTTTGATCCCATTCTTTCTCCTCCTCCCAACTCCAACTCCTCCAAGATCCTCCCCTGCCTCTCTACCCACCCAACTTCATGTAAAGATGGTTTTTGTTAGGGTTGTCAAGATTTTCTTTAAAGTTAATCCCAATTGATTGACGTAGTAGCTTTAGAGTTCATGTCCGAAATTTTGATTGGCAGGGATTAGCAAGCAAGTGCATTCCTTACAGGGGACTGACAGCCTCTTCCATTTCATAATAAATCTCTGGGCTCAGTTTTTGAATGGACCACATTTTTAGGTATTGTTTCAGTCTTTTTTTTCTTTAAGCAGAAGATTAAACTACTGGTTTTGCATGCTTTGTTGCGAATAGGTATCCCCTAAAGTCTATTCTTGACTTGGTGTCAGTTGTACGCAGCCCCAACCTTGGGAGCCGCAGAGGCTGCAAAGACAGATGAAATTTTAAAAGAGAAGTATATTAGTTGGTTAGATCCTAAGTGTTGGGTTTGTTGAATTATTCTTGTGTAGGAAGGAATAAAAAAGTCAAAGAAAAATTTTTAAGGTATTCATGATGTCCAAATGCAGACAAAGTGAACCCTGGCACACAAAAGAATGATTCCACTCCTGAGAAGTAGGCACACTCTCTTGTATAAGTCTCGTGTGAGAAGGAGTGTGGCTCAAAGACTATAGCCCAGAACAAGAACAGCTCAGGCATCCCCAACAGTCATTATTTATCTGGTTGTTCAGGGTATCTTATGAAAGGAATTTCAAATTTTACTGGCAGCTAAACTCTTCTACCACAAGAGTTCCTGTTCCAGAGAACATTAGGTAACACAGAGAGGAGAGGAGAGGCGGGAGAGGGAAGGAAGAGGGAGAGTCTGGCTGTTTAAGAGTTGAAACTAGCCAGGGATCGTGCCATACAGTCTCAGCATGCTAAGAACACAGCAGGTAGATTGATCTCTGTTGAGTTCAAAGCCAGCCTGCTCTACCTAGTTCCAGGATAGCCAAAGCTACACAGTAAGACCCTATCTCAAAAGACCAACCAAACTTATAGAAGCTTAAAGAAAGAAAGAAAGAAAGAAAGAAAGAAAGAAAGAAAGAAAGAAAAAGAAAAAGCCTAACATAATTTGGTCTGAAATGCTCTGGCTGTCCAGTCACCAAGGTTCTAGTCTGTGTGGAATTCTTGACACAGCCCTTCTTTCTGGAACTTTAACTTACAGCTCCTGTTAGCCAAATATCGAATTTTACAATGAAAACAAATATCATTCCATGGCCCCCAATGTGAAGAAAGCTTGTCCCTGAGGTTTGATTTAGGTAGAACTGAGTGGGCAAGAAAGCAGCCTTCAGGAAGGATAAGCAATTAGCAAAGCAATTAAGGGAAAAAAAATCCTGGACCACATCGAACTGCCACTGACATAGAACGGTCTTCCTCGTTTGTCTTCTGTATCTGACACAATGTCTACAGGTGACATATAGCAGAAGTATAGAAGTATCATTTCTAAAGTTAACGAAGATCTCAGTGTGGTCTAAGGAAATAGATTATACAGGTGTATACAAAATTGTGAAAGAATAAAGTTGTTGGTTTTTTTTTTTTTTTTTTTTTTTTTTTTTTAAGAAGAACTAAAGGTAGTAGCCAAGGGAACAGGTTCTTTGTTTTTTTCATTAACCAAAAGTTTTATTTATGGATCATTTTATTTTAGGATACTATATGTTTAAGTGGTTTTCCTAAATGAAAAAAAATTTTTGTTCCACAATATATCCTAATCAGTTTCCTGTCCTCTAGCCCCTCCCAGCTCCTCCCTACCCATCAACTCCATGCCCCTTCTCTCTTTAGAAAACAACAGCAACAACAACAACAACAAAATGTTTAAAAAGAGAAATGCACACACACACAAAATAAAACCTATAAAAACACAAAATTGGAAACCATAATATACATGCAAAATACTAGTAAGACAAAAAAAAAAAAAAAAAAAAAAAAAAAAAAACCAAACCAACAAAGCAATGTGAGGCACAAAGTCTGCTAAATGTCGCTGCTACTTCCCCCTCAGCAGTGGGACCTCATCTAACTTGAATCTGTGTGTGCTGCCACATCTGTGAGTTTATATGCGGGGTGCTGGATCTCTATTTAGTAAATTCAATAGTCTTAAGTATTGTCTTATTATTTCATGTGACCTTTACCTACACCCTAACTCTCATAACCTTTTCTGCTACACACAAAGCCTCTAATTTTGTTATAATATATTTTCATTTTAAATGATCTTTTAACACAAAATCTTATTTACTATATAAAATTCACTCTCATCCAAAAGCATTTCTCTTTTTCTTTAGCCTTCCTAATCAACAGTAAATTTCATACTTTAGATCTCTTTCTCTTGCATGATGGTGGTTCCTTTCTGCCTTTTGAAAATATCTTCCCCATCCTGAAAATACCTATTTCTCAATAAAACATCTCTATTTTAAGTGAATACTCAGAAAAGGGGAAAACATGTGCATGCTTTCCAAATGCTTAGCAACCATAAACACAGCAAAACTTTACATTTTAAGACATAAAGTTAGGTAACTGTCCATAAAGGAGAATTATGTAATGAAATACATTAAGAATGTCTGTAAATCTCAAGATATCTTTTTCTTTCAAATGATATTTTTCCATGAGAATTTCCTACACTATATCTTGGCCATCTCCATGCTCAGTATCCTACCATCAGCTCCTCCCATCCCCACACCCGTAATCAAGTCCAGTTTCTATTGCTGTTAAGTAAGTAGTTCTACTCTCGGAAGGGCCGCCTGGCCCTAGAGTGCACTCAACCCACATCACTAAAGAAAGCTGGCTCTCCCTCCCCCTCCCAGCAGCTCTCCAGTGTCAACAGTGGTGGGATTCTGTGTGCCCACGATACCCCGCCCATGGTAGGATCTTGTCTTGCTTGAGCTTGAGCAGGTCATTCGAGTGCTATCCTAACTGCTGTATGCAGAGTTGCCCTGCTGGGTCTGGAAAATGCTTGCCTTGATGTTATTTCTCATCTCCCATCTCCATTTCTTACAATCTTCCCACCCACTCCTCTGAGAAGATTCCGGGGCTTTGGGAGAAGGGGTGTGACATATACATGCCCTTCAGGGCTAAGCATTCTATGGCCTCTATTCTCTGCACATTTATCAGCTGAGGATCTCTTCACTAGCTGCTGCCTACCACTGGGAGAAAGTTCTCTGCTGAGGGTTGAAAGATGTGTTGACTTACAGGTAAAGCAATATGTCATTAAGTCTTAATACTACATCCATCTTAGCAATAATAGTATTGGTTTCTCCCTTAGGGCCTTATTTAGCTTAATTAATTAATTAGCTCTTGGCCCTGTCAACATTTGTCAGGTATAGATTCCATCTCGTGGAACAGCCCTTGTATTCCATCAGAAAATAATTGGTCACTCCCATAACATCTGTGAGCCCTATCTTAATTAGTAGGAAAATCTGGAGAGATTTCATAACACACATTCGCACACACAAAAAAATGTAAATTTTTAAGTTTTAAAAATGTTTTAGTTTTATTGTATCCTGGATTGACAAAAATAAGGGCTTGGTAAAACCTACTTTTAACAGTCAAAAATCATCTTAAAATGCATACACACGCGCACACACACACGTACACACACACACACACACACACACACACACACACGTACATACATACACACCCTAAAATTAAGTATATGCTCACAGTACTGCTCAACCAAATTTTTAAGATGTTTACAATTTTTAACATTTTTAAAGGGGCCACATATTTTGTTATTTTCCCCCTTTCAGATATAAAATGAATATTGAGACAATTACATGAAGGCAATTGTCATAGATATATATAACAGCCCATCTGCAGAGACAATAATACATAAACAACTATGAATGGTGTATCAAGAAGATTATATTTATTACATTTAAGAGAAGGAGCCAGGCAGTGGTGGTGCACGCCTTTAATCCCAGCACTTGGGAGGCAGAGGCAGGTGGATTTCTGAGTTTGAGGCCAGCCTGGTCTACAGAGTGAGTTCCAGCACAGCCAGGGCTATACAGAGAAACCCTGTCTAGGGAGAGAGGGAGGGAAGAGATAACTTTTCATTGTTGAATTCTCTGGGTGAGACTCCTCAGTAAGTGTGAAGGAGGAGGTCTTAGGGAGACCCGCCTAAGCATCTGGGGAAAGCTTCTGTTACCCTGAGAGGAGCAAACGTTCCCACAGCTGTCCCACTAAAGCAAGCTGCATGCAGTAGTGCACGAGGGACTGGCCAGACAACGGCCTCCCTCCTCTAAGTCAGAGTTTCAGACTCTCCCTGACTTCTAAGGAGGTCCCTTTGTGGGGAAGGGTTAGGGTTGACAGAAATTAGCTGTTGAGGTGGTTGGCTGTTAGCACCTGGGGGCTCAGGCCTCACGGCTGCCTGTGGAGCAAATAAGTGCAAGGGGAATCATCACGGGTGTTCATGGGGATACAAGTTCAGCACAAGCTGAAAAACATGGTATGCAGGGTACAAAGGCTTAGGGAACTTATTCTCATAAGGTATGGAGAGTTACTAACAATGTGTGACGCTGGGTGGCTCCTTAACTGTATAGCTTTGGTTTCACACTTCACCCAGAGAAGGAAGGAGAAGGAGAAAGAGGTGGCTGAAGGCATTTCTGTTGGCCATGGAGAAGACTGCTGGAGGATGTATAAAGGGAGGACATGACCCCTCCAAGGAATGCTTGGAGTTTTATTGTAGATATAAGGAAGCGCACAGCCAGAGACATCAGGAAGAGTCCTGAGCAGGGAGAGAAAACAGTAGACTAGCTGTGGCCATGTTGCAGGCTGTGGGATGGGCAGGAGCCCCGTTGAGGACAATCAATAAGTCTTGGCTGACAGGGCAAGAAGCCCATGTAAGGAAAAGAAGAGCACCCAGCAGTGAGGTAGGGCTGCCCTTGCCCAGGAAGAGCCATTGAGGCTAACCCCTCAAGCTCTTGGACAAACAACCCTGGAACTGGATGTAGGGAACCCAGCAAGTGCAAGCCTCCCATAGGGTTTGACTGAATTTGGTTTTGGAAAGGGAGAGAAGAAATGGGGACTCGAGAGTCAAACTACCCTTCCAGTAAGAGATGCATTAACGCTGCAGCTAGCACAATTGACGTCCAAAGCAAGAGGTTTCAGTTCAAACAAAAAAAAAAAAGCAAGGTGTGTAAGCAAGGTGTGTAAGAGTCCATGATTCACCAAAGAATGACGCAAAGTGTTTTATTCTGCAGTAGTCCAGCATGCTGGGGTCTACCATCTACAAAGATGGAAAGACCCTGAAGAGAGCCCGAAGGCCAGATTTAAAGCACTTTAGGGGAATTCTGGGGAGGGGTAGTCGATCTCTATCTTAACCTTGGCTCTATCTCTAGGGACATTCCAGAACCATTGCTGGAACCAGGGAGGAGAGGCAGCCGGGAGGGCTGGAAACTGTTGCTGGGGAAGTCTGGAAACCTCTGCTGACCCATTGTCCTTGCCTCAGGTCAGGTGGCCAGGCAGCTTCTGAGGCCTGGACTTGTCTGAACTTGCCCAGTTCTTGGAAACAGAGATTTAGGCCTAGTCTCCTGAACTGCCAGTTTGAAGCCTGTCATGGAGTCAGCCCAGCCTTCTCAGGTGTCCACTCTAAAGATTCTGAAGGAATGGGAGGTGCTGCACCGCAAGGAAGCAGGCGAGGTTAACATACGATCTGTGCTCCAGACATTCATGACTGACACGGATCAGGATGACCGCTGAAGTGTGATTACAGCTCAGCTGCCTCAGACCCTGTCTGGCAGGGGCCTCGTTTTGTTTCCCATCCTATTCACAGTCTGGTTGCTTCAAGTTAGCTGGAAGTCCAGGATTTTCTAACTGGCAAAGCTGCTTCTGCCATTTTAGAAGATGAAGCCATCTCGGTTTCAGAAGGTCAGGATCCCCCAGCTAATAACCAAACGGCAGGGCCAGTCTAGGGCCCAAACCACACATCATCAAGCAAAAAAGGATCACTCTCAAGCCATAAAATTTAATGGAGTTTGCCCAGCTTCACTTCAGACTTGAGGCCCACAGCTTTCCTCTTTATGGCCCCTCCTGTCGTGATGGTAGTGTCCACGCCCATTTCAGAAGCAGATACATTCTTGTTTTTAAGTATCACTGGTAGAGGAGGGTTCTGCCTCAGAAAGAATCCTACCATGAGACTTGCTCCCAGCCACTTGAGCTGATTACCTGGGACTTAGTCAGTGTCAGGTTGCTGTGAAGAGACACCGAAACCAAAGCAACTCTCATAAAAGAAAGCATTTTCTTGGGACAGTTCCAGAGGTTTATTCCATTATGATGATGGGGAAGCATGGTGGCTCACAGGCAGGCATGGAGGTGGAGAAGTAGATGGGTGTTTCTCATCTGGATCTGTGGGCATGGGATAGGCTTCCTGAAACCTCAAACCACTCCATGGTGACCAAGTGTTCAAATCTATGAGCCTGTGGGGGCCATTCTCATTCACCCCACCACAGTGCTGGAACAGGCTAAGGCTTCGACACTGCTGGGATAAGGTGAACTCACTTTGCATGTGAGAAGACAGAAAAAGGAATGTGAGAAGGGAATTGGGCAGGGCGTGAAAAGGGCGTGATTCCTGTGCTGAAGTCCTGTTTCCTAGTACCTTAGACTGTGCTATTTAGCAATTACATTAAATATGAGGTCATTGGGGTGAGCTCTCAACTAATGCAACTAGAGTCTGCGAGACAGGAATGTCTGAACCCGGGTGCAAACAGAAGGAAGACCGTGTGACAAAGACCCAGCAGAAAGACGTGTATCTATAAGCTAATGAAAGAGGTCCCAAACAGAATCCAGACTTTTATTTTGGGTTTTGGTCTTCATAACTGTAAGAAAACAAATGTGTACTGTTTGCTGTCCTCCTGACTTTGTCATGGCAGGACCAGCAGACTAAACAAACAAATTTAATAGTGGAACAGTCAACAATAAAGGGGAATTATTAAGACTGAGGATGTAGTTCAGTGATAAAGTGCTTGCCTATCCTGTGCAAAGACCTGAATTTCATCCCCAGTCTGGGGGAGGGGTGGTGGCGGTGGAGACAGAATTATTCCTAATTGCATTTGTTAGTTTTCCGTTGCTGTGATAAAATACCATGACCAAAAGCAATTTGGGGGGGGGGGGGGAAGGGGGCAAGAGTTTCTTTGGGCTTATGGTTCCTGAGGGAGAGTCCACAAAGGAAGGAGAGTAAGGAGCCACAGCAGGAACTGAGAGATCAGAACGGCAGCCCAGCCAGCAACCTGGAAGTGGATGAGGCTATAGCCTCTCAAAGCCTGCCTCCAGTGACATTCTTCCGGTTAGCCAGGCTACACCTCCTAACCTGCCCCCAAGCAGTACCACCAACTGGGACAACAGGGGACCAAGTGTCCAAATACCAGAGCTTATCGAGGGCATTTCTTGGTTAACCCTTCTCATTCCACTCCCTGGCCCCACAGGCTCATGGACAGTTCAAAGCGCAAGATGCATTTAGTTCATCTTCAAAAGTCCCCACAGCCTTCCCGAGTCTCAGCTCTGTTTAAAAGTCCACAGTCTCTTCTGAGACTCATGGTAAGCTCACACAGCTCTTAACTGTGGTTTGGTTAAAATCAAAAAGAAAATGATGTACCTCACAACATAAGACTATACATTACCATTTAAAAAGGAGGAACAGGGGTAAGTACTGTGAGGAAACCCTGGACCAAAACCTACCAGGGAGTCCTTCCCTCCCCCCTCCCCCCTTCTCCTCTTTTCTTTTTGATTTTAACCAAACCACAGTTAAGAGCTGTGTGAGCT